>VXBQ01003389.1:552956-604917 GCA_013400175.1 Phainopepla nitens
ATTCTTGGCAAAAATCACTCTACTTTGATTTTTTTAAATTTTCTCAGCAGGAAGGCTTTGGAGATGTTTGGAATTTTATAGGAAAGATGCCAGAACAAGGGACCAACTAATGGTGTGTGAACTTGCATAAAACAACAAGAAAAAGCAATACCCAAACTTCTCTCCTCTTGGAAGGTCTGTTATATAATTCATGGTCTCTCTAGGGTTTCTTGCAAAAACAGGATACAGCGAAATCCTGTAAGATATACAAAACTGCTATTTTGGTGCTGAAAATATGGGAAAACTAAGATTATAAACTCCATGGTAAATGTCATGGACAGAAAAAAAAAAAGAGATGTATTAAATGCCTGAGCCTCTTTAGGGAGAATATGACAGGCTCAAGACAGATGCATGTGAATAAATCTTCTTTTAATGAACGACACTTAGCTCTGCTGGGCTGTATCAAAAATATTGCCACGGTGTCTGTGCAGCTTCAGCAGCAGGAAGCTGAATTGCCAAAGAGGTAATATCCTGAGTCTGATCAGTGTATCATAATCAAACAGACTCTAAGCAAGAAGGATGGAGTGTCTCACAAGCCATATTGGATTAAACAAGCTTGCTAAGTATCTGTAATTTCTGTGGGCTCCAATAACTCTCTTAAAGGGCCAGGCAGGAGCAGGATCACCGAGTGCATTATTTTGGAGGATCAGCACCTCCCTGAGCATTGCCCTGTGCTGAGGAATGCATCACCGTGGTTAATATTCCATCATAGACCTCATTTTCCCAGGGTCTATAACTCACCCATAATAATTTGCTGAAGGTTGAAACTTGGCAGACAGGGCCGCGGACCGGGAATTAATTTTGGTAACACTATAATAAGTGTTCTTTAATTAATGTTAAATGAAAATGGAATTCCTAAGAAATTGCACACAGCAGTCATGCGACAGGCTGAATGAATTCATCGTGATTAATGTTAGTGAAACGAAATCAAAAGTGGTAAGTGGGATTTGCCTTTTATTAAAAGGTGTTGCCAGCATCCTTTCAGTGATTTTTGGCACCAAATTGCTTTTAAAGAGACAGCACGAGGAGAGCACCAGCTGTTTAGAAGGGGAAGGGAAGTGAGCAGGCAGGTCTTGTGTGAGTGTGTAAGTACAGCTCAGTCCTCTGGGCCCTGGTTATTCCTGCAGTCTGGAGTCCCCCAGGGTAAGCACCTGCAGCCTGAGCTAGTTCTGGGGACTAAAAACCTTCCTCAGTCCCTTCCCAACACACCCAGGGCTTCATGGATGACTGAAATGTGGGGTCTGGGTTATACAGAATTCTATCTGAAGATATTGGTGCAAAAACATTTCAGGGATGGAGGCATTGTCTCCTTCAGGGCATAGTTCTCTCACAAAATAAAGTGCTGAGAAGGATCCCCACATGGCAGTCTGGGAAAGAAGAAAGTAGGAAGGAAAACCCCAAAGGTGCTATCTGAGGAAGTCAGCCTCACATAAGGTGAACCTGGTTTTTTGTGTTATTTCCCATGTTTGTGAGTGTCCCATCCATACTCTTTTATTTCATGACACCTTTAACTACCACCATTACCTTCCCAAAATTCAGGGACTTTTAAATTTTCTTCCCTGCTCAGAGATACACATTTATTTATTAATTTTGGTGTTAATTTTCTTAATTTTGGACAATGGATCACAAACCATTTGATGAATGCTGCTGCAACTTCTACATAGGATTGTCTGGGCTACCAGATTTCCCTTAAATTAAGAGTTTAGTGAAACTCTGCTGGGTAGAACTGGCATGGAGGGAAGAGACCACCTGGGAAACAGCAAAGTTCATTTGCAGGGAATATGGGAATAGATTCTCTCCAGCTCCCAAATACTCTCCTGTTGCTGTCTACAAGGAATCAGCAACCCCAAATGGGGATGTCTCAGCACCACGTGCAAGAAGTCCCTGTGAGATGGACCATGGCTTCAGTGAGGTAATAACATGAGTCATCTGCTCCATCAAATGACTCCCCCAGAGTGTCACAGTCTAGCCCAGACAGCATCTCACACAGAGAGGCCATAAATCACCTGAACTGCTTGTCCCAGAAAGCAGCTTGGCAGATGCAGTTTGCTAAAGAGCTGTCCTGGAAAAAAAAAAAAAAATCATCATGCAGTTCACACAGTGAAATATTTGGATTCGGTTGAATTTGCTCAGAAAGAAAAAATCTGGCTTTGTGAATAAGAAATCAGATTTTTTTTTTTAATAATCTGCATTTCAAAAGATAAAATATTAGTTTGACAAAAAACAGCCAAACCAAACCAAAACAATTTATGCACACACGTTTCCTGGGAAACTTCTCACCAGCCAGAATACTGTCGCTCAGATAAATGGTGGAGCTTATTCCTAAATTGACTGTTACCTTAGGAGGAAATATGGATGACTTTATTCTTATTCCTCCTGGTTTGTTTTCTGCAAGCCTTAATATTTACCTAATTACTATTTTCTTTACTTTCTTTTTTTTGCCAATTTGTGCTTTACAGTCTGTTATTTTGATGGTGAACTAACACTTTATTACACAGTGACCTAGCAATATATAAAAAATATAGTAAAAGATCCATGCATCATAATTATTGTGTTAAAAGAAAAAAAATTTAAAAAAAGAACTCCAATTAGCTGCTTCAGTAGTCTCTAGGCAAGATGATTTCTTCAGATAAAGAGCCAATCTCTTAAGATTTTTGGAATTATTCTGCTATTGCAATGAAAGAAAACCAGACTTCGACAGATGGCTTTTGGGTCCCACATGTGCACCTCTGTCCAACAATCTGTTTACAGTTCAGGTTTATTTTCCTAGTGATCATTTATTTGGACAGGGATAACAGCACTGCTTTCCCCAAAGAATGAGTGATATGCTCTGTGGGGTGAATAATTTTGGCCATATAATGTTAATTTCGACGTGCACAGAACTGCATATTCTCTGCATTTTGTGAAAAGCTGTAGAGAGTTTGTAGAAAATTTAAAGGTAAATTTTTTCTGCACAATGTATTCCGTGAAAAGATGATTCAGGAAATCTCTACAAAACCATCAAAATGGCCAAATAGAGTCAGACCAGAGGTTTTTCCACTTTTCTTTCCCTCCTTGCTGACAATGGCTTGTAGGAGCAGCCAAAAGAGTTTAGGACTACAAAAAACATACAGGAATAAGGTTGTGGGCATCTAGATTTTATTAGCAAGAGGCAATACCGAAGGAGAGGACCTGAAGTGATAGTGAATGATTTCTGTCTTGCATGTCTTCAATAGCACATGGTTAAAAAATAACAATACCTCGAAGAAAAGAGAAAAAACAATTTACACTCACAGAGTGAAAGTCTCTCAGAGATCCCAGCCTGCCTTGCACACAACCACAATTAGTGAGGAATTCTTTTTTCTGAAAAATCCAACCACCCTTTTTTTCCAATGTCATCCATCAGACCACCACAATTTTGTACCTAAAGTTTTTTGTTGTTGTTGGACTTGATGATCTCAGAGACATTTTCCAACCCTATTGATTCTGTGATTCCATGATTCTGTGATTCTCTGTATGGTCTGGAAATGGAAATGAGATCTCATATATGCCATGAATGAATGAATGAAAGAATGAAATTAAATAAAGACTAGCATCCCATTTTAGCTTAAAAAAAAAAGTTTATACCAGATAGCATTCATTTTCCTTTACTCTAAGTGTAAGCTACATGTCCAGAGAAATGACACCTTTAATAAAAATAAACTCGGTTCCTTGAGAGTACTTGAGTTTATTTCACTAAAGAAGTTTGCAAGAAAAGGCAAAGAAAAAAAAAAAGGAAAGAGCCCAAACAAGCCAGGCCTTTATGTCTG
This sequence comes from Phainopepla nitens, assembly GCA_013400175.1. NCBI lineage: Eukaryota > Metazoa > Chordata > Aves > Passeriformes > Bombycillidae > Phainopepla > Phainopepla nitens. Next base: position 556,784 of record VXBQ01003389.1, read on the forward strand.
AATTTTATGCAATGGAAGTTGAGGGAAGGTTTGTCTGTGCTGTGCCTGGGAGATGTGGGACAAGATCACACCTTAAGAAAGCTCCAAGTCCTTTGCAACGTGCACAGAGGTGCATTACACAATAAAAGATGTTTTCCTGCTGAGTGGAATGGCTCAGGGGTACAGATCTGACCCAGGGTGGGGTTCCCAAAGAGCAAGACTGGAAAAGACTGGGCTGGTTCCCCAAGGGGCTCTCTGTCACAAATGAGCAAGCAGGAGAATGCAATCCGAAGGCTGAACATAGCTGGAAAGGATCCAACAGTTTAAACTCATCAGTGTGGAAAATAATTACTCACTGACAGGCAAAGAGAGAGAGAGGGAGAGGGAAACAAAACCTTTATTAACTCCTCATGGTTTCAATAATCAATCAGTTGTTGTTTAATTGAACAGTGTATGTAGACACCTTCATGCTTTGTACAGGAATGACACTTGCTCCAGTGTAAGTTTGGACAACACTCTCAGGCACAGGGTGAGATTTTTGGGGTGTCTGTGCAGGGACAGGAGCTGAGTTTGATGATCCTGATGGGTCCTGGCCAGCTGAGCACAGTCTGCAATTCTGTGATACCAAACCATAATATTTTCCCGTGGGACAGCTTCAGACTGGGCAGGTTTAGATTAGATATTAGGGAAAAATTCTTCCCTGTGAGGGTGATGAGGTCCTGGCAAAAGCTGTCCAGAGAAGCTGCAATTCCTGGAATTGCTCAAGGCCAGGCTGGTGGGGCTTGGGATAGTGGAAGGGAGCAGAACAAGATGATCTTGGAGGAGCCTTCCAACCTACTCCACTCTGTGATCCTAATTAATTCATTGCTCTACAGGAGATGGAAGTGTTCACGATGTTTTGGAAAAAAAATGTCAGCTTCACAGTGCTACAAATTTTAAAACCTACCTGGATTTGGGTATATCCTTAAAGCTAAATATCAAGTGTGGTGTATAAAAATTTGAGCAGAGGGAACAAGGAAAAGCCAAGCGAACACAGTGTGGATCAGGTTATTTGTGAACTTTTATTCCAAATGAGAAAATTCAGCTGTTTGTTTCCAATGGGCTAAATTACTGTTAAATTTGAGAGTACCAGTGCAGGTTATAGAAGACTTTTCTCTTTCTCCATTAAAAGCTGAACCGAAGAAAACACACAGAGCACTCAGTTGATAAAATCCCTGTATCAGGGAGAAAGATGCATACAAATGAGACCTCAGCTCATCATAGTGCCAGGTTTCTGGATCTTAAATTAATATATATATTTTTTAATAGCAATGCTAGGAACAGCAATATTTAGTGAAACTAGATGCAAACCTACTTCAGGGCAGAGTGAAGCACGTTGCCATTAATCTTATTCCAGGGCTGGTGCCAGAATTCCATGAGCACTGTTCTGAGGGTTATCTGATTGTCCTCCCCAGCACACGGCGTGCTGCAGCCTATAGCAAGCAAATTAAATGTAATCATATCACTGCACTGAAATTACACTCCTTTTCCATATGGGGCCTGTGGGCAATAATCTTCTTGTTATCCAGTTATCTGTTTCCCTCTAGGAAGTTTTCAGACTAACTAGCCAGAACAAATTCGAAGGCTCTGTCATAATTTCAGGAATTGCATTGCCAGAGGGTTTCTAACACCTCTGGTATTTCTCACTTTCCTGCCAGAGAGGGAGGGGCTTCTAGGATTGGTTGGTTCTTTTTATTCATTTATTTTTCTGTTTTTTTTTTTTTTTTAATTTTTTCATCCCATGCCATATTTTCTTTTATTCCATTCTCAAGGTGGAGAAACATAAAGCTGCAGTGTTTTGCCCATACCCATGGCCATGCTAACAAGTGTATTTCCCCAAAATGCTGATATTATACAAGGTTGAAAGACATCAAGCTGCTTCTAGTTCATTCCTCCCTTCCAAGAGCAAGATTGCAGGGCAAGTAATTGGTCAGAGATACTGAAAACTGCTTGGGAGCAAAAATAATTGTGAATAGGGTGAGTGGGTTCACTGTTCTGACTCGTTTCAGGGTCTTACATTTTGGAAAACAGCCTAAAAAATTATCAGTTTAGAGGAAAAAACACCACCAAACCCAGGAGCTGCGGCATTTGCTAGGGCCAGACATTAGTTCCATTTAGCCCCTAAGCCATCCCATGCCTAATTGTAGCTCTGCTGCTTTAGCTTGTAGGAGTAGTAAAAGCACGTAATTCGATCTAATCAGATGGGCAGAGGAACCAGAGCTTTGTGCCAAGACAGTCCCTGGAACAAAAGGACAAATGTGGCTGCTGCAGGAAAGTAGTTTTACAGCCCCGCAGGAAATTCCTGCAGGGCTGCTTGGTCTTCACAGAAAGAGCCAAAACACCTGAGAAACTGCTGGTGCTGAAGCTCTTGTCCTGTCCGTCTGAAGATGAACAAATGTGGCTTGTAGATATTCTCCGTGGTGCTTTAGGTGATCTCCATCTACCTTGTTTTTCTGAATATAAGTTATCTTTCTTTTTTTTTTTTTTCCCTCCAATCTAGTTTTGACATTTGCTATTACAGAAAATACGCACCAAGTGAATGGGTGGGAATAATGGGGGTTGTCCTCTAGAATTTTTTCAGGCACCTTAGTTAGGTTGCAGTGGTACAGTCCTGCTGTCACATTGAATTTCTCATGTTTGCATTTGAAAGTTTCAAAGAAGTTGAGAAAAAAAAAAAGTATTTTCTCTACCCCTGAAAGAAATGTCGACAAAAGGGAAACAATAATTAGTCAAAACTTTAGTGAAATAATGCAATTATGAAAAAAAAAGGAAAAATAAAAAAGGAAAAAATAGAAGGTATTTGGTTTTAAGTTGAGATGTGAGCTAAAAAAAGCAAACAAGCAAAGCCTACAAATGTGCCAAATTCATAATGGAATCTGCCAACCAGAAATCAGGAAAATATGAGAAAAGCAAGTACAGTTCATGAAAATCTCATATTTCTTTAAGGGTAAAGATAAATTAGATTTTTTTTTTTGTCTCTTACTATTCACCAATCAATCTACTTGCAGATGCTCTACTCATAGGTTCCTTATTGGAGTAGAAAAACAAATTAGAGCTCGGTGAGTGATTAGAACAGAAAATCCCTTCAGATGGGAGCAAGCTCTGTTGGAAGACAGTCAGGCTTGGCCAGAATCCCAATCCTTTTAACAGGAACCCCTCAGGAACTCTGGGATGCTGTCCCCAGCCTCAGAGGGATGGAGACTGTCACATCCTGGCTGCCTCTCCCCTGGCAGCAGAGAGGGATTTCCTCTATTTCCTCTACATCCACTTCTTTCTCTTTTCAGCGTGGCCTCGTTGGAACAATTACAACACGGCCTGTAAATTACAGCATCACAAAACCTGACACTGGAATTATTTAGGGATAGGAAGTGTGAACAGATGAAGTGGAGCATTAAAAAAGAGAACAATCTGATCTGTCAAAGTGCAATGGCAAATCCTGTGTTTAGGAACAATGGGCATATTATAGATGTGCTACACATTTGTTTGAGTGTGCATGGTTTGTATAAACATTTAAATAGAAGTTCTGCCTTTGTCTGCATGACACTTTTGTTTCTTGCATCCTAAAAAGAGGCCAATAAGTAAGGCAGAAATTACAGGGGAAACCATGACTCTGATTGTGATATAATTCAGCAGGCAGTTAATTGGTAATTAAAGTCTGGGTTTGGCTTAGTTGGAGCTAGGACTGTATTATTGTTATTTCTTAATGATGATCTGATACTAGGTATTAGACCAACACCTAAGGAAGTAGAAAGATTTTCAACAGTACTGAGCACCCTTTGAGAAAAATACAAAATAGAACCTTTACATTCTCACGTTTCAACTTCTTTTTAAATTTCATTTAGGCAGAAAATATCCTCAAATGCAAATGCTTTGTTATGAAAACAAAGATCTTACATCATATATGTATATATGTACACACACACACATATATATACACACATACATATATAGATATACACACATATATATACATATACACACACATATATATATACATGTAAAAGCATAGTTTTGTGATCAAAATAGTATCTCTGGACAATGAGTGTCTGCTGGGTTTTATAACTGAGCCCCTGCATTTCCCTGACTTTGCTATCTAGCTGTGCCATAGGTCCTTGCTAAACTGTGTGGTCTTTCCATACAGCTGAACCATCACAGCACCTCATTAAAAATTATTTAATTGAAACTTCTTTCTCTTCAATTTTTTTTGGCCTGGTCTTACTATGCTGTCAATTCAGAAATCTTGGAGATTGTCTAAAAAAACCCAAACCACAGTAATATGACTTATAACCCATTCTGTCATTTCAATTAATTCACTTAAATTGGTGATAAGCTGTCATAGTCCTTTGGGTGGAAATATCAGGATTAAGTATGCAGGTTGGAGGAGCATCACTGGGGGAGGAAGAGGAGCTTGGACACTTGTGGTGATTTCCAAACACATTTGATGCTGTTAAACCATGCTGTGGCTTACCCCTGGACACCGAAGGCTTTTTAACTCCCAACTTTTCACGTCCTCTGTGTCCTACTTTTGTTCAGCTTTGTCATTTTGGCAAGGAAAACATTGCTCTGTGAGGTTGTTGCCCACTGGCTGGGGAAATATTTACACAACGAGCTGCTGAAAGTAAGGTATCTTTGCATTTAAAGAAGTGCAAGTGTGTGACTACTCACCAGGATGGAAAACTTGTTGCTGCAGAAGCATCACCCTGGCTTTTATTGATGTTTTTATTACTCTCTGCAGAAATATTTTTCCTTTCTTTCCAAATAATAAGCAGGAAAGGTTTGCCTGTTTACCTTTTATTCTGACTAAGAGGTAGAGTAACGTTGTAGTCAAGTTAGAACAGGAGAGATGGGGGTGATATCCACAGGTTACAGAGAGTGTCATAGAATGGAGCCAGAGGAAAAACAAACCTGGTGCCTGTCCCAAGAGGTATTTGTGCTGTAGCTAACGTGACACGACATGTTGGCAGTGCCATTTGTGCTGGAAACTCTCCTTTTTCCTGAAAGTGTTTCCCCTTATAAAATGTTCACAACAGCACCAGTTAAAAAAATGTCCTGTGCTGAGTTTGAACCCTCCTGGGCTGGAGTTCACTTCTGGAGTTGGTCCAAGCAAAGCCTTCATGCTTCAGTGCATCTGCAGACTGCCTACATATCAAGAACCTGTTGTAAAACCATTGGACTTGTTAGATAAAATGTTGATGCAGAGCTAACTTCTTGTTGCAGAGCCACTGGGGAAACACAGAGCTGCACAGGGATGGAGAGGAGCAGGGTCAGACCTTTGGTCACATCCTGTACAGCCCCAGTGTCAGCGTAAGAGTAGATGGGACAGCGCTGCTCACAGGGTAGTTTGGAGAAATTTGATAACCCCGTTGAAAAACAGGCTCCTACCGTGCTTTTACCCTTTAATTTCAGCAGTGCAGCCATGCCAGGTAGCCAGGAATAGAAAGGTTGTGTAGCAGGAAAAATGTAAATATGGCTGGAATGTGGGTTTATGATAAAAAAAGAGTTGTGTTTCAGACCCAGGTTTGGTTTGGTGAAATATGCACAGGTGGTGTCTGTTCATTTCAGAGCACCAAGTTCCCTTCGTTTTGTGTTTGGCTGCTCTTTTTATTGTTTTATTGTTGTAATGATAAGGAAGTGGATTGTCTCAGAGCAAATGAATGCCATGTGTACCAAATGTACATGAAAATGTCAACTATTGTGTTGTGCATCAATGCAACCCCACTACAGACACATTTTAAAAAGTTCAGATAATTTCTCCATAACTCTTCATATCAGCCAGCAGCTGATCCCTGGCTTCTGTGTAAATGGTAGTAAAATCTCTTCTGCTGAATCAAAACTTACTGATGTTTCAGTGGCAGAGCCTACACTGATGTGTGCACTGATCTGGTTTTCTTAGGTAAAACAACGGAATGAATCAGTAAAGTGTCCAAGGTGTGAATCTGTGTTTGGCCTGACACAGCTTGGAGATGCTTTAAAGAATATAACAGAGCGTTATCCATTCCATTTCCTGGACATTATTCAGGGGAAATTTTTTTCCTAAGTGATACTAAATTTCTGTAAGAAATCACAATAATTCTGAAGCAAATCCTTTATTTCCTCATAATTCCATGTTGATGTGACACAGAGGTATTTTTGAGTTTATATTAGAGTGTAAGATAGAGTTCTATTTTTTTTTTCAAATGTTGCCAGCAGAGAAGATGGGTATAATCAACTACAGCTAATAAAATTAACTACAAACTTAATGTAAATTTTAAATTTTGATTAATATATTATTTAAAACATTTATTGTTGTCACTTCGCTGTTTCCAATTGAGGCCTCCAAAAGAAGTAGATGAGCAGGTTTAATTAAACAATGCAACGCGGATGTCATTGCTCATTGCTTCAGAAAAGGACAAACAAGAGATTTCAGATGGTCCTCAAACCTTAAAAAATTTGTATTCTTCAAAAATTGAATAATTATAAAAGAAATGTTAAGACCAATCGTAAAGATTGGACAGGGAAATTATCTTACCTTATTTGAAAATCAGTCTCAGGGTTCCCAGGTGTAAAATGGGCTCATGATGCATCACCTGCAGCTTGCCCAGAGGAGCTGTGGCTGCCCCTGGATCCCTGGAAGTGTCCAAGGCCAGGCTGGATGAGGCTTGGAGCAGCCTGGGACAGTGGAAAATGCCCCTGATTGTGCCAGGGAGCTGGAACTGGATGATCACTGGTTTGACCTGATGGTCTTGTAAGAATTTTCATGCACTAGAATAAACTTTCCTCTTGCAGAGCTGCACAAAATTATTAAAATTTTGGTATTTATTAGGAAATGCCTGAGAATTTTTCTGGGCAGGAAGAACAGGCGCATTTCTGCACATCTGTAAAAATCTTTTCTGAAGGAACAAGCACTTGCTAGGGTTTGTATCTGTTGTGTGAGAAAGCATGGCTACACTTCTGAGAGAAGCACCAGGGCTCTGTGTGTGCACAGTCCCTTGCCAGGTTGTTTATCAGGAGATTACAGATTAGTGCAGATAACAGATGCTGTAAACAGATATGTGTTTTCCAGAGCAGGAAAAAGAAACCCAGATGGAAATCAAGATTTCACCAAAATACTGTAATTTTAACAAGTTGAATGGATGTCCAGAGCCTGACAAGCATTAAGACTTCATTTTCACAAAGCTTTTAAGCACAGGGCTTAATTATAAACACATGCTTATGAATGTCACTGACCAGCAAAGCCCTTGCACAAAAGATTGACTTCACAATATTATAATAGCTTCACAACAGCAAATTCTGGTGCACTTCTACTTGAAAATCTGCTAATAGCTAATGTTAGAATAAATAACACAAAGGAAACATATATGACTTTGCCTTTCCGTGGCAAAGAGAGCCATAAAATAGGAGAGGTCATGTGGTACGTGTGATTTACCTGAACTTTAAGTACTTTGAAAATGAAACACCAGGAACAGCATAATCAGTCAGGAGAGCAATTAGGGACTCCATTACCACTCAAGAGGAGCAACAGAGACCGTAATCACTTGCCTGAGGAAATGGTTTTCACATACATTCCGAATTCAGCAGGTTTTCTCTGCATATCAGCAGCGTGTGAGTAAGGGAGTGTCGTAAGCCCTTGACAGAGTAAGAATAATGCCCGGGGAATGGGGCTGTTGTTTAGGGGATCTGTCTGCTGTAATTTATTCGTTCTGCTGCATATCTGGAAGTAGTTGCTAAAAATGTGCAAAGCCTGGGCTTGCTGAGGGTCTGTGGGATGCTTCAGCCGCTGACAAGGTCTGTGGGGTGTCCAGCAGGGCAGGGACACCGAGGAACCTTAAACTGTTGTGCGCCACGATTGCTACAATGAACCTACAAGGAGAGGTTTTTTTAGAGGAATCCAACTGTTTCAGAACGATGAAACCAATAGTTGATGGGAATTGTCCAGAAGGCTGAATTTTGGGACAGGTTGACTGAAGGTGATTGCTACTTGCAGTGGTGTGTTTGATTAATTTCAAACTGATGGTTCCATTCTGTGTTTCCGTTCACAAAGATGATTATTAAGGGAAAATTCAGACATGACATAGTGATGCAATATCTTTAACAAGGAACAACAAAAATGCTTTGAAAGTATTGGAAAAGGATCTGTAGCAGGAAAACAGGCAAATGTGAACACATCTCTAGAGAGCAAATAGTAAATGATTTTGGTATATCCAGCCAAGGAGGTTCCAATACATGCTTTTTCCTACTCTTTTTTTCATCTCGTTAAGGTGAATGAGTGATTTGAATGGCCATGAAAAACCAATTAGAGACTCCAGTGTGATGAAACACACTCTATACTGTAGAGGATCTGTATGTTAAACAGACAGAGCAGCTACAGCTCCACAACTACCTAAGCAAGTCCTCCTTTTCGCTTAGACTTTTTCCTTTCAGTGCGGGTTTTGTGCATCCATCGCAAATACTCAGACATCTAGAAGCCTTCCTGCTCTGATAGGGCTGCTGGACATCTGGAAATCTGTGTGTGCCAAGTTCTTTAGCATCTCTGTGCTCCACGGTTCACGCACAGTAAATCTGGAACATCCAGGAAGCTTCTCCTCAGGTCCCACGTGCCCAACAGCTGTTTCCACATCAGTGGCTTCCTGGCAACTTCCTGGAAGTCTCTTGGAGAAACAGGAGAAAACTGCAGCAGTTTCACTACAGCTGGGGTGTAGAGAAACTCATTTTTCTTGGGCATAAGCAAGTGCAATTTGCAGAGAGTTATTTAATCAGATTATTTCTATATCTGGGCAATTATGGTGGGAGGAGATTGGAAAGGCAAACTAGAGCTGCATGTGTAGAAATTCTGACTGTGAGTCCTAATTTAATGGTACAATTCACCACAGGCTCATCTTCAGGCTCACACTTGGTTTTCATGCTGAAAGTAAACACTCATCAGGGTATTCAGCAGCAGGCAGGATCAAGCTAATAAGACTAATCACATCTGCACACACAGTAACATGGAAAAATAAAAAATTTGGGAGCAGAGGATATTCTATTAATTGCTCTCTGAGAAATACACTCCAGATTTTTTGGGGATGGTTATAACTGATGAATTTTAGCTGTGTTGCTTGTTAGTTTGGGGTTTTTTCCACAACATTTTCCAACTCCATACGAAATCTCCCAAAACACAAATTTTGTGTTATGACGAAAGGTGAATTCCTTTACCTCCATATTCTCCATGTGCAATCTTTGTTTAGCAGTCTTCTCTTGGAGAAGGGAAAGAGCAATGCATGCTCAGTAGTGATCTGGACCTGGAGGGAATGCAGTTCTGTTCTAAGTGCAATACAGTAGAATCCAAATTTAACACTTAGGTTAATAATTAAAGCAGTGGGAGGGGTGTTTGCTTTATCACCAGCCTTGATCTCCCATAAAACAAGCTTCTTCATGGTGCTCCTCCTGCCTGGAGTAGATTTTATCCCTGAAATGGCAAAAGCCTTTTTTCTGTCCTTTCATCACGGATCAGGTCGGCCAAAAGGTCCGGTTCTAATGTGCACACATGCTTGTTAGTTCAATGTACTTATTCCTTTAATAGACTCCTTGGGTCATTTTTTCCTTTTGTGTTTAGCATGATCTTACTGTATCACTTTTCATTCCTGGCTCTCAGCAGATTCAGTGCTCTGCAGCCTGAAGTGTCAGATTGTGGGTGGTCCATTTCATCTGAGGCATTTTGAGCCAAATGTGAATAGAAAACAGCTTTTGTTCTGCAATTTTGGACTTTACCCCTAAATACCTACCAGACTATAATCATCCACACATCACCCACTGCCAATAAATAACCTATTTTATTATCCAAGTCTCTAGATGGAGAAGAACATTTTTGCTGAATTCAGCTAAAGACAGCAATATACTGGCTTGTCTTTCTTTTCTTCCATTTCAAAAAGAGTCAGGTATTTTATTAGAGTGGCAGCAGTGTGATTATTTACTTTTGTTGTACAGGAACATCAATAACAAAATAAAAAACATAAAGTGGAGTTTAAATATTTCAGTGTTGTACAGTTGTATAATATAAAGCAGAATCTGGCCAACAGGGCTTTTCACATCTATGGGCTCAGAATGTGTGAGAAGCTAGAGGCTGAGAAAGCACAGAGCTTGATAGCCATGACAATATAATTTTACAGAAGCACTGAGGAATCGTAGTGAAATCCTAAGGTGTAGTAGAGGTGCTTAAAATAGAAATGCTGTGCAGCTCTCTGAAAGCTCATAATCGAGGTGTCAGGTAAAGTCAAACAGGTGGATGAAGGAGGCAAACAGTGCAGGGAAAGCTGGCAGATGGATTCGTGCTGCAACACACAGAATTTAACAGAAAAGCTGATGCTTGAGCCAGCTATTCTCCAAATCTGAGTTCAGCAGGAGCGATACACAGCCACCCCAGCAGAGATAAGTTTCAGGAAAGAATTTAAGAGGGTATGAATGTGAATTTAATCTTCAAGTTTTCTTCCTCCCCTGTTCAAATACTTGAGAAGTGCATGTTTCCCTGTCCTCTCAAGCCCCCAGGAGGATGCTGACAGGGCAGTGTGCGGTAGCTTGGCCACACAGCTTCAGCAGCTCCTGGTTTGAAAGGGTTTGGTTGGATTCAGGCAAAAGTTTTCAGTCCCAAGGGGCTTTTCTATTATTTTTATGATGCATCACAGTTATACTGGTGATGCTGTTCTCCTTCACAAAATCTCACTGCTCCGATTTGTGGTTCTCAAGAGAGTCCTTACAGCACAGATGAAGGGCATTGGGTTAAATCTCATTTTGTTAGGCAACCTGCTTTGTATCATTTTCCTTTTTTTTTTTTTCATGGATCAAGAATGCATTTTTGGCATATTGTACACAAACAAATGCTGCTCTGGGTGGAAGCCTATCTGGTAGTTGAAGCAATGAATTGTGGCTCAGTGAGTGATTCAGTCAGCCTCTGGATTCCTGGTTGAGCGCTTTCTATTGATTTATTGTGTGGCCACAGACAACCAGCTCATATCTTTCTGTCTCCTCTGTTCTCTCTGTTGTTAATTTGCATGGGGATAATTATACCACACAACCCTGTCCCTTATTAAAAAGGCTCTTTTAGATCAGGTGAGAGGCTTGGATGGGAGTTTCCACGACCTAGGACTGCCTTTGCCCTGGCCTGGGCAGGGTTTCTGTAGGCAGACTGTGGCAAGGGATCCTCTGCAAGAATGGGAGCAGGGTGTTCCTTGTAAGACAGGAGTGTGAGAATTTTGGGTAGATCCTGGCTGCAGCTTACTCCAGCCACATTGGGAGGGCAACAAATTTTACAGACATTTCTGGAAATTGTCCAAAGTGACCTGGCTCTAGTAGAAAGTTGGTGTGGCCATGTGTGTTTTCAGCTCTTTGTCTGGGTTGAGATTTGCATCTCATTTTCTGTGCCTCTTTTGGTGTCCCGGTTTTATGCAGCATCCTCTGGGATCACTCTGCAAGTTATCCCAAATGCCACTGAACAGAGAGGCATGTGAGTGTCCCATGGGACCTCATGAATATTAATATCATCACGAATTTATTGGAAAGGTCCTGAATTTCACTACATTTCTAAGTGAAACTGTGCCCAGTTTTGAGCTTGTATAGACCAAAAAATGTTTTTGTATTCTGTTCAGTCTCAATTTAATGCAAAACACAGTGCAGGGCTTGCCCAGAAACACGTCCTGCTACATAGCAAATGCTGCATTGTAAAAGGAAGGCATTTCTGGAGTCCATATTCTCCCCAGATCAATTGATTACAGTTATAGATTTGGATTTAAAAGCCTGTGTTCTGTGTAGATTCTGTGTAAATTTAGATTTTGTGAGTCCCATTTTGGAGTCATCCAAAGCCCAGCTCTCCAGTGCTCCCAGCTAAACGCAGCTGAAGTTTAAAAGCAAAACTCAACCACAGATTTTTGGTACTGTTCTGAAAGCACCAGACTGCACAAGTTCTCTCAGAGAATTTAATCTCCTTTCTGCTTAACATCACTCATTTTAGCTCACATTTAGCTAAAACCTTTGTAAATGTGTTAAGCTTATATAATCTCATTAATAATAAATGCTTAATGTCACAACACATCCTGTACCACTGAGGGACTGTATCACTGATATCTCTCTGTTCCAGGCCACCAAACACTGTTGCTGTAAGCGATAAGCAGAAAGCAAATTTCATGGAAAGGTCATCAAATGCAATTATAATACATTATGTATGATGTGACAATCCAGCAGTGCCATAAAATCCCAATTATACCTCAGTCTTGACACCCTTGAGTATTCAAAAATCTTGAATTAGGCGGGAAAAAATCATGGGTGATTTTAAACTTTTGTGGTTTTTAGGAAATTCATTATGTTGGGCTCTCTTACCTTGCCTCATTTTCAGAACTTATTGCAAGTGTTTCACATTGCTGAGTTTCCTGCCAGTGACCAGTGTCAAACCTTACTTTTATAATGAAGGTTATAAATGGAAATTGCCTGAGTTATTCTTGAGGCAATCTCTTGATCACAGAAAGGTGGGAGTATCACAAGGGTTCTGGTGGGCAGTGGTTGGTAATGGATCATCATAATGACATCAGCAGAGAACACCTCTCTGCACTCAGCATCCTTGTGTCCTTTTTTTCTCAATTTACAAAGAACATAGGGTGTTGGAGAGAGCAGCAGAGCTGTGGCTGTTCCTTGCAGATATTCAAGAAAAGGGGAGGAGAAGGTTCAGGAATCCTCACTCTCCCTTTTATTCTCCTCTCCAGCCGGTCAGGAGGAGGGACCTTTTTCCCCACCTCCCTCTCAGCTGGGGAAAATCTTGTAGGCAGTGGGGACGTGGCTCCTCCCTGGACAGAAGCCAGCTTGTCACCAGAGCTTCTGCTCCAAACTGGGGTCAGAAAGGTGACTTCCACTTTTAACAATGTCTGAAACAAGGTCCTGATTATTTTTCTCCAAAGTCCTAGTTATATCTCTGTCTCTAAAACCAGGCAAATAAATCTAATTTCCACTCAAAGCTGAGGGCAAATCCATTTCCAGAATTTTGGCATGCAGCTTAGAAGTGTCCCCGGGGCAACACAAGGATGACAGGAGTTAAACTGAACATCCACACAGAAGTTCTTCCTTTTGGTCTGTGCTATCCATCCACCCATCCCACTCACCAAAACTGAACGAAATTAAAAACCCCCACGATGATATACACACAAAAATAGCACTTGTGATAGAAGCCCAAGAGTGATACCAGGGACAAAAGCAAAACGCTCATCAGAATGAGTCCTGTGTGGACCGTGTGGGTTCAAAACATTAAAGGCTAATCCCCAAAAATCCGGTCACTTGCAGCAGTTAATGACCTGCTAGTCTGCGAAACATCAGGAGAGGAAGCCAGCAGCAGTTAACACTTTGAGAGCTCACTTGTTGCTAACAATGGTAATGAACCGTATCTTGGACTTATTATCCTACGTGGTGTAGGAGAAACACGGTAAGTGCCTCAGAATGACAGTGAAGAATTGAAATATTACGGCAGAGAGGTGAGAAGAATTGCAGATGTGATGCAGGAATGGAAGTGGAGCTTTGCAAACACAGGTTAGGATAGCACCAGTGTGACCCAGAGTGTGTTTAAAACGGGGGACAGGACATTTCCTTCCCGCAGTGAGCACGCAGGGAGAGAAGGGAGAAGGAAAGAGGAATGCAGAGGAGTGCTGGCGGTCACTTTGTGGGTTTAGCCTTTGCTTGTTCTTCTGGCTTAAGACCTACAGACCTTACAAAACCCTGGAGCCTCAGAAAGCCCAGAATTTCCCAGAGAAAGCTGATGGGAACATTTATTCCTTCGAGAGTGTCCATCCAGTGGCTCACATTCCTCTACTTCCCGGCTGATAGGAACCTCTACAGGTTATATCCCCAAAAGAGAGAGGTGTGCAGGAATTCCTTGTGCCTAGTACTGAACCCAAGGCTGTGCTCTAGACACCTCTTGCCTTTACTGAACTATTCATTCAGAGCTATTCATGCTCTACTTTCAGCCTAATTTTATTTTATTTATTTATTTATTTATTTTCATGGAAGCAACCACAGGATGCAAGGGCAGTTTCAAAGGACACCTTTGGGGTGTCTCTGGCTGCTTGTGAAGTTTCAAGGACGTTTTTCTACAGATTTTTGGTGTTCTTTATGTAGTGACCTGACCTCTCACTGCTCAAGATTTGTGAGACTGGAAACTGAATGCTTTCATATATTTTAAAAATAGGTTTTTCTGATGACTAAAGTAGGACCTTGAATGCCCTTGATTAATGGTATAGACGGTTGCTTTGTGCCTGGGACACTTTTCTTTCTCCTTCTGTCAGACACCAATCTCTGGGCAGAAAAAGTCTTCTCACTATTCCATGTGAGATCACTTCTTTTAACTGGCATATGGGCAGGGGCAGCAGAGGCAAGGGGGATCCATTCTGCAGCTGGGACAGAGTCAAGTCTGGGTTCATATAAGTTTCTTCTATACCAAAGCTTCAGAAATTAGGAGTGGTGATTTATGAGCTTTTGACAAATTTCCATCTGCTCTCATTCCATGTAGTTTTTTTTCCCCCTCGGAGTTCAAAGGCTGTCTGCTGCAGAGCTGCACTGCCCTGGTGATATATGGCTGTCTCTGAGGCTGTCAGAGTTCTAATTTTAACAGTGACAGAGCTCTGTGCCTTAATTCAAGAACCACCCGAAGAGCTCCGAGGAGCAGGAAACCTCCTCTGCTCAAACCCAGCCAGCCCAGCAGTGTCTGAGCCCTCATTTGTGCAAATAAACCTAACAACCTTGAGAAAAAGTTGAACTAGGAATATTGTTGGGGATTGGAGGGGAATTGGTGATGATGTAATTTTGCATCATTTCTTTACTGACTCCTTCATTCTACTGCAAAAGATTTTTTTTGGTTTGTTGTGGGTTTGGTTTTTTTTTGTTTTTTTTTTTTTGGGCTATGTATAGCTATCAGCATTTAGAAAAGAACAAACCATGAGTTTTTTTTTCTCCCAACTCAGCATTTTTCAGCTTTGTGTAAATACAAATGACTCAATTTGTCACTCTTTTTACTTTGGAAAGTTACAAATTTAGGCATGGAAAAAAAGGAACAGTATTGAGTAACGTGTTACACATTTATTGGCTGAACATTCATTATAGTACATATAGCATATATATATATAGAATGGGGATTACATAACTCACACACTGCACACAAAAAGAAGTAATAGATGCTAAAAATCCAATAAAAGGACATACTATTTGATTAATTATATTAAAACTAAGTTCAGTTCCTCCCTCAATTACAAATACACAATTCTCAGTGTAGCAATAGGAGGCTGATACAGGACAAATTCATCACATTTTGTCATTACCCTCAGTTTCACACCTCTCTAGCTTTAAAAAACCCCACCCTGAAAGAATTTTTTTATTAGAAAAAATTCTAATATTTCTGGGAAGAAATCCATGTGCATCATTCAGTTAATCCTGCAAACATATTAAAATCAACTTTTAGATTCCCTCTGCATTTGCAAGGAAGACCCTTTGTCACGGCAAGTGCCTTCTTTTCAAAACAAAATTGTACATCAGATATTCACCCCATTTACTCATATTTAGTTGTTTTTAAAGTGAGACTTTAATTCTTTATGGACAGAGGTAAAGGAGAAATAAAGAAAAGATCAATGAAACTGCTAGATAAATTGACATTATTTCTCTCTTCCTTCTTCTCTGTCCTCCAACCTCAAGATGAATTTTGCTAGACCTCTGCACAGGGAAAACTTCTTCCAAATAGCTGGATGTGAGATTTTTTTCCAAGTTTTGATCAAATTTTGCTGGTCCTCAGTCTCTCAGGATGGCCAGCTAAAATATCCACTCCCTCTCTGTTTCTCATGCAAGCTCTTAGTGGTCTGTTCTCTCCTGGGTGCAAAACACAGAAGTTATTTCAAACCCATTGATGTGCTGTCCCTGTTTCCCAAAAAGATTGGATCCTGCTGCCAAGGGATGAATGAAGCTGAGAAAATAATGTTAGAAAGGTAGAAAAAGAGGCAACCACGAGGTTCAAGGAGTAACAATTTGCAGTGAAACTGCATTGCTCAGAGGGAGAGCAGTGACAGGGAAGCAGAGCTTTTTGTGAGATAAGTCCCATTAGACAGGAGATAGAGGAACACTTTGAACTTGGGCTGGATGTAAAATGGATGAGGGCTACCAGGACTGACCTTTTTTTGAATTATGATGGTCCTAACAGGGAGAGTTAAGTGAAAACTGATGGAGGGAAAGCAGGGCTGCAGCTAACTGGAGAAAGAGAGCATTTGGCTGTTTGAAGGTCTATATGTAAAAGCAGAAAATTTCAGTGGACATCCACAAATAATGAGAGGCATAATTTATTCAAGAAACTATCCTTTCAATTGACAGCCACAAGCACAGTACCATGGCCTTTCTCTCCCTAAGTAGTCCCTGTACCTAGATTTTCTTCTTACTTCTGACTATGGCACAAAAATCTTTTCAATCTCAGCTTCTTTGTAATATCAGAGCTTCAGGCAACTATTAGAAAAATTCATAAGAAAAACAATTAACTCCCTTTAAGTCTATTTATACTCTGTTTTCATGGCTTCACATTTCATTTCCAGAAAGTGCAACGGAATTTACTGCTATGCTCCCAAAGTGCTACTGGCAATGTTATTACCCTATTTATTATGATAGCAGTGTTTAATCAGTATATACGTAATAGTATCAAAGAGTCTCTGTTATAATCCCTTCATTATAAAAACCTTATGAGCAAACCCAGCTTTTATTATTGAGGAATAATACTGTAAGCAGCAGTTGCTTTGAAGGGCAGCACAGAGGCCAAAGGTAAAAAAAAGGCCAGTGAGATTCCTAAAAAGTTCTAAACAGTAAGTGACATTATTTTACATCTTAACACTTGTTTGCCATCTGAAACAGCAGGAGCCAGCCTTAAATTGAAGGCTGCTTAAAGCTTTTTAATTGCCTGTTAAACTGTGCAGGTTTTTTGCCAACACCGAACGTTTGGTGGGACCCTGTTCTGAGCATCTGCAATACTTTGTTTAGTCAGGTCCCCTTGGCTGATTGTCTCTTTTATGTGCTGCAGAAAAAAGTGCTCTGCTGCTAAGCCGGGCAGAATGAGGCACCAGGCGAGCAGGATTCCAGAATTAGTTCCACTGCATGACACATGTTTTCAGGAAGGGAGCAGCGCAGCGTGCACAGGCATTTCCAGGAAACCCAGAAAAGGCTGGACAAGGTTTGGCTTGGACGAGGTTTGGATTGCACTCGCCGCATCCGCGCTTCTCCCCGTCTCTGCCGCATGGAAAAGCTTTTGTGGAGCCGTTTTTGTGTACAGCCTGTCACTTTCAGTACATCTAAATAATTCATAAAGCTCTGGGAGGTAATCTCTGAGAGGGCTGAGCCATTAGAGCGATCATAATATTATGTAGCAGGTCAGGTTTCCGCGCTGTAAAGGGAGCCCTGATTTGTCAGGCTGTGGCACAGAAGTTTGGACTCCAGGCCCAGTCTTTTCCTGGGAACTTCAGCTGTGCTGTAATTTATGACTTGCCTGGTGCAGCTAACACAGCTTTTCTCTAGTCTGAATCATGGATGTTTGACTAACAAGCCAGGCTTGTGCCCATCTGCCCTTGTGCTCGTGGATATTGACTTCCTTATCCTTGCGAGTGCTCAAGGAATTTTATTGGGAAAAGGCAAATGTCAAAAGTGTAAAGCTACTTTAATAAAACTGGCTGAGATCAGGTTTCCTTGCTGGCTGTCTGCCATTGAAAATCCCTTTGTTAGCTTTTTAAAATTTCCTGTGACAAAAAGAGCCCTTTTCATTTCTTTCTATCAGATGGAACAAGTTTAATTAAAATGTGAAGAATTTGGCTAAAAATGTCATAGCACAGAAATCTTGAGGCTACCTTCCTTTTGAACCTGCCTGATTTTTTGGTTTACATTATTTTAAGGACAGTTCTAAACCTCACTGATGTAGAAAGCGTGAAACAACAAGAAAAATTCATTCATTATATTACCAAACTTTAGAGTAGTTTTATCCTTCTGTTTTCCAGGGGTGCTGATAAATGTTTCATGAAAAACAGGGATCATGAGCTGCTGTGAGGGTAAAAAAAAAAGAAAGAAAATACATGTAAAATGTGAACACAATGAAACAATTAAAGCAAATGAAAGCATTTCTGTGCAGCTGGAACCCAAAATTGATAGAGTGTGGACTGGACTGAGAGCTGGAGGAAACATTCATTGTCCCTACAGCTGCTTTGATTGGCAATATTGAGGTTAGCATAAGGAGTTAGCGAGATCAAATGCATCATCCAAGTAAAAATTCCAGTATTTGACTAGAAAATTGTAGGAGTTACAGGTTTGGACATCCACTGTTTAAATTGCACTGGGTTACTATGACAGGTAAAGTACTTGGCATGAACAAATAGTTTTTACCAAACCAACTAGACTCCATTAAAATGGAGTATTTTTAAATGCTTGTATATTTTAGCCATGAAAAGGGATGTGATCAGGAGAGTAAATGCAATTTTGGTGTCACGTATCTATTATAAATGTAATGAAATATTAGCAAAGTGGTGAAGCACAAGCTGAATTTCACAACAAAGCCACCTTATTTCCAGCACCAAGACGGTGTGTTTGGAGTGCAGAGCACAGAAGGGCAGGCTGTAAAAATCCCAAGAGGTTTGACGTTGGTTGCCTTAGTCCACACCCTGCATCCCTCTGTTCTGCTACTGTGTGTTCCTTCAAAAAGAGCACAAATGTCAGATAAAACTCGTTCTGGCATCCCTGGCTTCTCGATAGCGCTCACCTGCTCTTGTCTGGGGCAGCTGGAGCGTTCTCAGCAGCTCTGTGAATAAATGAGCAGTGAAAGCGATGCCTGGTCCCAGCGCTGTCTGATGTCACACAAGCAAAAGGCCCCGGGGAGAGATAAGGGCCTTTACAAACAGCACCTCACAAAGCAGGAGGTAGAGACAAGCATCGCACAAGCCAGCAGTGGACTCATTCCAAACATTCTTTTTATCCTCTAATCACCCTTATTTGATTCTCTTTTGTTCCCCCACCTCCTCCAAAGACACAATGCCCGTGTGGTCCTTCGCAAACGAGGAAGAACTCAGGTTCCGCAGGAGGTTTTCACAGAGCCAAAAAAAAGAAGAGGTAGTAGCTGTGTTAAAATCCCATTGTTTTTTAAAAACACAAAAGGAGAATTAGCTTGGCCTAGCCTTGGGCCAGATCTGCTAATTTTCTGCATTGCAGTGTCATAACACATTTCAGGAGGCTCTCAGGAGCTGATAGGAACCATGTGAGCTGCAGAGTTACAGAGGCATTCCAGGGTCTCCGATGAAAGGAATTAGCAGGGAGACCCTGGAGAGGTGGGAAACCCAAGAGGTGTGGGAGACTGGGATGGGGTGAGGGGCAAAAAGATGTGGAAGACCCAGATGGAGATGGGCATTGAGAGCAAGTGTGAGACCCAAAAGGTGTGGGAAGCTCAGGCAAAGGTGGAGAACATGGATATGTGGGATGTGCAGGCAGAGGTGGATTCCCAAAAGCTGAGGTCAGACAAAAATTCGTGGGACAAAAGGAGGGTCATATCTCTACAAGGGTCAGACCAACCAATTGTGAGTTCCCAGCTATTAATAAATACATTTAGTCCTATTTTTAAACCTTTCCAAACACTGCTTAGCTTCTGCATGTTTTGAAATGAGGTTATCTCAGAAACATAACTCTGGTTCCAAGACTGCTCTGAGCTCTGGAACAGGAGAAACAGGAACTATGTGCACATCATACACATTCCCTCACATTGGATTATGGTGTGGAATAGGTGAGGTATGGCAAAACTTAGAATTAAAATGTCAAAATACAGATTGTTTTGGCTCAAATTTAATTTAAAGACCAGCAGCTTAGAATGAATCCTGGGCATCTTTAACTGTCAGCTCATCTCTTGGGGTGATTGTTCCAGGCACTCTGCTTGTGTTTGGTGGAATTTACACAAAGGAAGCACCACCCTTACTGAATGAGAGACTGAACATGCATGTCCAAGAATACCATTCTTCATCTTAGAGATATAAAACCTAAAAGCAGATATGTAGAGTTCAGAAATGCAGAGCTAGGTAGGAGATTGCTGCTACATTTTCAACAGATTAATTCACAGGACTAGTTTTTTTTTTAAAAAAAAACCACCTCTGTTCTTTTTGTTAAGGATGAAATTCACAAAATCAGGCTAGCTGGAAGACATTTTTTCCCCGCTACATTAGGAAAGGGTAGAAAACTATGTGCAAATAATACTGTGTGTTTAATTTTAGCTAAGTGTGGGCAAGCTTCGCTGTGTCAGTTAAAACTTAGAATAAAATACCCTGTGTGTATTCAGCCCTTAACCCTCAAGAATCCCAGAGCACTTGAAACACCAAAAACTCTTCACCCCATGCAGTCACAGTGCTGCTCAGGGCCACAATGGAGCTGTTGTTCAGCTGCATGAAGAAATGCCAGAGGAGGGTAGGAAGTTAAGAATAATACAGTATATTCAAATATAACTTTTAGGAGTATTTAGGTAGGCTGAATGCAGCTACCTGGAATTTGGCCACAAGACTCAGCTTAACAGCCCTGCTCTTGTCAAAAGTGGAATAAGATCTTTAATTTTTCCATTCCATTTCCATTAATCACCAGAAGTGGTCATGAGGTTTTCCACCCCAGCCAACAGTCAGGCTTTCCAACAGCAATACATTTCCAGGGCACCACATCAATGCTGCTGCAGAGTGCCTCCTACTGAATCACCAACCCAGTTTCCTTCACATCATGATTTCCCATTTGAAAACTGACCAGCTCTCCTGACCATACAGATGGTGGCCTGAGGGTCTGAAAGCCTGTGTTTTTACTGATGGGGCTCTAACCCATCTTCAGGAAATCTCTTAGGAAGGTTTAACTTCACTGACAGGCTAAGTTTAGTATGAAACAGCAATTTTCCTCATCTACAGTGATTTGCTATTTAAATTAGAAAGGAAATTTGGATAATAAAGAAGATATAAGAAAAAATTGAAATTATAGAGGGATTTTTTTATCCAAATTACTCTGGGTTCTTGATGGTCTTTGCTGGGTTCTGAATCCAATTAGTGTCTGTACATAAAGAAAAAAAATCAAAGCAAGATGATACAATCCCCTAATTACATAGCCAAAGATATCAGTGTACAGTTTACAGAGACAGGAAGGAGAAAACTGATGATATGTGGCCTGATAGGGAAGGGGAGCTCTGTAGCTGAAGAAAGCACAAGGAATTATTGACAGAAAGATTTTACTGTGAAAGTCAGTCTATGTAAATAACATTGCCAGATGCTGCAGTTAATTAAGATAGCTTTAACAATTCCATTTTATTTTCTCTTTCCAATTAGAGGACAGTATTTACATTTCTGGCCAGAGAGACTGAGGCTCTACAGCATTCAGAGTAATTGCCAGTGCCTGACTTAAGGGATGTTCCTAATTGGACAAGTTCTGTACTTTAGGTTAGGAATTATCTATTGTGTCTTGCATTTGTTCCAGTCACAGGACATTATGGTCACTCTGTTTCCTGGCAGCACTGGCAGCTGTTTCAGTGTCAGCTCTTCAGGCTAATTTACCTTATAAACTGAAATATCCCATTTACAAACACATGCTTTGCATTTGAACTAGAAGAAAGCACTGTGAGAACTGTGGAAATTCAGCAAATCCAGTTTTTTTTTTTTTTTTTTTTTGGTAAAGGTTAATTTTTTATACATTAATAGTATTTTTGGCTTGCAGAGTTTTCTATTTTATCTTCAGTAATTCTGAATGGTTTTACTGTTCCTCTTTTCTTTGGGTGACTTGGAAAAGGTAGAAATGTAATATTTAATATCTGGAAGAGACTTATTCAGATGTCTCTCTTCT
This sequence comes from Phainopepla nitens, assembly GCA_013400175.1. Lineage (NCBI taxonomy): Eukaryota > Metazoa > Chordata > Aves > Passeriformes > Bombycillidae > Phainopepla > Phainopepla nitens. Next base: position 578,633 of record VXBQ01003389.1, read on the forward strand.
CTGTCTGTATTTATATTTTAAGGGTGTCTTAACATCTACCATAAGAACAGGTCTTTGTTCACTAGCTACTGCACACATCCAAATGCAGTAAGACTTTAAAAACCTCAGAATTTTAGAACTCAGCCAAGGTTGGCAAAATTCTTTCTGCCTGTTGCTGAGCTCTGGTGTTTGAACACAGTGACTTGTGCTGAGATTTTTTGTGTCCTGTGGATAAGGAGATGATCAAAATCCTGGGGGCTGATAGAGGGAAGGAAAGGAGGACACAACAATTCCTAAGGAGCCTCAAACCTGAGTCTGCCGAAATTTTCCAGACTCGGAAAGAACTTTGAAAGCCCTCCCAGAGCAGCCCCTGGTCACGGGGGGATGCAGCACTGATGGGGACACTCAGCTTCTAAAACTGTTTTTTTTTGTTTGTTTGCTTGTTTGTTTTTTGGGTTTTTTTTGTGGTTTTGTTTGTTTGTTTGTTTTGTTTTGTTTTGTTTTGTTTTGTTTTGTTTCTGAGTACATCAGAAAGTATGGCAATGGTTTACCTTTTAATAAGCTGAACTCAGCTCTTGGATTTATGGTTGCTTTTGGTGGTGTTCACTATGATAGTTATTAACCACCAACATCCCAGAATTCTTGTGTTTAGGATATGAGAAATCCAAGACAAATATTAGGAGTGATGAGTAAACTTACCTGGCATCTTCTCATTTCTGGAGGCACTTCAATAATAAAGTTTGTTGGTAAATGGTGCTAGTACTGAAGTTTTCTAAGGCAAAATCCACATAATTTCATTCTGTAAATAAGATTTTAAACCAGAAATATTATTGCCACTTTTCTGGAAAATTGCTAAGATTAAAAAAAAAAAAAAGATTTACAAAGGATAGGTAGAATTTAGATTATTTACTAAAGATGAGGCCATTTAAGCACTGGAGAAAACTACAGCTCCTGTTACATGATCTCTTTCCATAGTTTGCCCAAATCCCCTGTGTACAGATGAGCAGGCATTCACTCTGATGAAGGCTGTTGCTGCATGCATTTAAATTATTAAGACCAACATTTTCAACTCAGGGTGCCAGGAACACCTCAGTAGGTCCTGTGAGGGCTCAGCTCACCTCCTCAGCACCTCGCATTTCTGAAGATTAAACATTTGTGCTGAACATGGATTATGAACCGCTGTGGCTGGGAAGTTAAAAAACATATGCACGATTTTTTTTTCCACTTTGCACCTCTTTGGGGCCCTTGGTCTCTTTGCCATCTGACTCTGCCTCTTGTAGGTCAGTGGAAATGTTTTTGCTGACCTTTGTGGGCACACTCGAGTTACCCACCATGCCATCACATAAAATACAGCTAAAACCACTCTGCTTCATCTAGTGCTGTTTCAAAATAATTTCCAGTCCATTAATTATGGTCTGCAAGCTCTTCTTTAATGAGCCACTTTGATGTTGATGAGTCACACTGCTCAAGCTTTCCTCTTTGCCATTGCACTTCCTTAAGGCATAACCTTGGTGACTTTTGCATCAAGAGGTGAACAGCTCTGTGACAGGACCTGGCCTTGTGTAAACACCCTCAAGAGACACTTCTCTCAAGCCAAATACTGAAGCCCACTTAGAAAAAACACTTTTAAGAGAAGTTTTCCATTTGATGTAGCTCCATGCAGGTATTTAGTGACAGCCAAGTGTAATCCAAGCTTCGACAAAGTGTTTGGGTAGAGCTGTGGTTCCTGTGCTGCAACCTGATGTCCCTTGAGCTATCCTGGTGTATGTTAAAGACTGGCAAAGGTATTGCAGAGACCAGCACCTGCCTCTGCTCCTGCTCCACCTTCCCAGCAAGAGGGAAGATGGAGCAGCTTAATCCTGACAGAGGAAAAGAGGAGTGGCAAGTGCTTGCCCTGTTTGCAGCTGTGCTACTGGAGATGCTCAGGCAGAGACTGGTGCTGGTTTTATGGACACCTCTCCATCCCAGCACAGTGGGAAACAGATTAACTTAAACTGTGTGTGACTTTACACCTGCCTGCTCCACTGCAGAGCAGAGTAGAATTCAGGAGACGCCTCAAGCAGCTGTCAGGGCCCTGGCCTGTCAGAGATGTATCAGTGAAACCAAGATGTGGCAGCAGTGTTTGCTTCTCCCAGCTGAGACACACATCTGCCTGCATCCTAGTTTGGGCAAGGCTGCAGTGAGCTGGGAGGCTGCACTGGGCTGGTGCCAGGGCTCGTGCTTGGATCACACACTCTGTGCATGGAGCTGGGACAGTTCTGTGCTGCAGCCTGCAGCACCAGGCCCTGTGTGTTATCCTTGTGCAACCTTGACATTTTACCAGCCTGAGAGTTTGGGAGCAGCCAGGTACGGCAAAGCTTGGCTGCCTCCTGTGGGGAGAGCAAGAGGAAGGTTGCAACCATTTGAAATTCAGCAAAGGGGTAATTGACAACACTTTTGCGAGTTTGGGGGAAAAAAATCCCACAGAAATGGCATAAAAGGTGGGAACAGGCTCAAGGACACTTCATCAAACCAGTCTGTTGCCTTTTTCACACTGAAATGGGCTTGGACTCATGCACTCCAAGCTGACATATGCCTCTTATAAAATCATCTGTTTTGTCATGGGTGTTATAATTCTCTCTTCTCCGTTTCAAGGACACCAGTGGGAGGAAATCAAAACCTTGCAGAAATGTGTTTTCCCGCTTTGCTGTTATTCCCAGAAATCGCTGTCTTCCTTCTGTTGTGTCTAATTCAAAATAACAGGTTGATCCCTTCACAAGCATCGACCTGTTTTGTAACATGAAAAAGGAGTCAGTGCTATCAGTTATCTCCCACATTATCCTGCAGCAAGCTGTTCTCCAAGGGTAGCCAGCTTGAACGGCTCACGTTGTTGTCCACAAAAGAGAATTACTCTTCATTCCACTGTCTCTATGCCAAGACGTGGCTTCCAATGAGGTAATTGTTTTGACAGTTAGGGGAAAAAAAAAAAAAGCCAAAAAAACCATTAAAAAGTAAACAGTCATACATTTCTGCTCGCTGGGGGCATTTGTAAAAGGAAGATGAAATGTATCCAAAGCTTAAAACTTCGAGACACTACTGAATGTTCTAGTTTTACGAAGAGGCAACGTGTAAAAACCTGGCATTATTAGCTGATGATGTAAATTCCATGACTGTTTCATGGCTGTTGTTTTTAACTGCTGTGCTGTTTGTGTGTTTGAATCTCCATCTATGCACTATTATGTTTAAGGGAAATAAAATAATTCCAAACCTTGATAATTGTTAGCTCCATCTTTGACACAGAGTTGGCAAAGAGAAGAAATTGCATTTCTTGGAGATCTGCAGACTTTTAAAATGGAATCCGAAGCTCTGCCTGTACTGGGCTGTTTGTGTGGCTGTGTGAGACATCTTCACTGAACCCTGAAGGAGCCCAGACTTAGCCTGGGCTCAGTGCTGAGTGTCAGCCTGGGCTGGCAGAGTCCCTGCACACAGCCTGGGGTTTGTGTCCAGCTTTATGCAGTGGCTTTTTGCTCTTGACTTAATCCCTAACAAGTTCTCTGTATCCTCAGTGTTCACTAATATTCTGCAGGATTGGAAGCTTTGCCATTTTCAAGGCAAAATGTACTTTCCTGCACATTATCCAAGGAAAACATTGTTAAAGCCAGACAGGGAGAAAGAAGGTATCCTGAACAATTTTCTCATTGATGAAGAGCTACAGGGGCAGATATATGGGAATATACACACACCTACAATAGACATATATGCTATTTTCAATAGCATATCTCATCTATCTATGGGCTTCTGGAGTTTCACATCAAGTGCAAGAAATGTGGTGAGTGAGATGCCAAAAAAGACAGAGTGTTTAAGACCAGATGAGCTCAGATTTTCATTTCTCCAATTCCCCTTGCCTGGAAGACAGCTTGTTTTAGTGGCAAAACTGTCCTGGCTGATCCTTAGTGAAGCCCCATAGGTTTTAATAATCATGATGATCTTAAATACTTCTATAAAATTCCTGATACCATCTACTGCATCTGCCAGTGCTGAAGTTATTTGAATTTACTCTCAGGTTCTCCACAACTTAAGGTTTTATCACACGTCTTCTCAAACCTTTACCTGGTAACACCAATGGTGCAGAGTTCATGTAAATTTTATCTCAATCTCATCTACAGGCTGTTTGCATATGCATTGCTGCATTTATTCTCATTATGGGAATCCAAGGCTGGGGAGCATGGTGGATGTTTTGGGAGCACAGGATTTGCTGAGTTCCTGGCAGGCACTTTCATCTCTCCAGGCTTCCAGTTATCTTGGTTCTTTGGGGCTCTGCCTCTGCCTGTTCCTTGTCCTAGACAAGGTGGGGTCTGGATCACATTACACACACCAGACGCTGACTTCTGCCTGCCTTGGGCTTGTGGGGCTGTGAGTTGCTGGTATTTGGGGTTTCTGTGGCTGGCTGGGGTCTGCCTGCCCGTGCTGGGGGTCTGACTGCTCTGGGAGGGGTTTCAGTGCCTGTTGCAATAAATGATGCCCAGGCCATGGCCCAGCACCAGCACGATGCTGCTGGAAGCAGTGGTTGTGGGAATTCTAGAAGCATTTCTATCTAGATCTTTGCCTCAGGTGGATTTAGCTCCCAGCCCTACTGTACAAATTAAACTTTTGGGGTCTTTTGATTGCAGGAATCTAAGCTGGTGGTCTATCTGAAACCACGAGCTAAATGAATTCATCTCCTTCCAGTCTCCCAAGGGAAAGCTCTCTTTCAGAGAATTGTGACAGGGAAAGAAGAGGTTCAGTCTCTAGACAAAATGTGCAATGGCAATCTGCTCTTGGGTGATGTCCCAGTGCTCACACATACCTCAAAATAATGGACTTCTGTCCTCTCTGTGTGTCTTCCACACGTGGAGTCTTTCTGCCAAACTTTCTTATTCTCCAAATCCCCATTTCTGTCTGTAGCAAATCCATGTTGAGGTTTGATTCTTTAGCTTTGTGGGACAGGTAGCCTCACTTTTCCTCCACATCTCTACCGAGGTTACTCCTATTCCTTATCTCTAATCAGGACCATACCCCTGAGCAGTGATTCTCATGATAAAAGGACTCATGCTGGATATTTTCAGAAGGAATTGAGCAAGATATACTGGAAAAGGTAGGACAAGTAGCTGCTGCTTTTTCTGAGGCTTCCCAAGAGTGATTGCACTTGTTTCAGGAAAGGACTATCCTTACTCTCCTGCTGACTTTGCCAAGAACAGGCATAGCTTTCCAAGGAAGAAAGTTATTGGAGGCACTGAGAGAGGAACAAGCAGACCCAAAGTGTTTGTCTTTCCTCTCACATGTCACCCATGGTTTCACACCTCTCTGCATGGATTTCATCCAATAAAAGACCAAAGCAGGGATTAACATGAGGGATCAAACCTGCTGGACCAGGCCCCTGCAGGCTTTGTGGCACTGCAAGGTGGTACCAGGTGCTGCCAAGAGAAATTGGGCTTTTCATACCTTTTATTATTTCACGTTGGAAGGCTCTTTTTAAAAATGCATTGACTGCAAAGCTTTAGTGCAGGAGGTAGCAAACAACAGAGAGTTTTTTGTAAATGTTCCTGTCTTGAGGAATACTGGGCTCTAACAGGGAGTGTCTGTCCGAGCCACAGGTTTGGAACAAACCAGAAAGGAGGTTCCCCTGGATTCTGGGTGTGCCATTCACCTATCCACCCCTCAGTCACCATGAAATCTGGAAGATTTGAGCCCGGGATATGTAAAACATGTCTGGTCTGTGGCCGCAGACTCTGGAACAAATCTGGAGTCTCGCTGGCAGTCTGGCAAGCACCTCAGAAGCTGCAGCAGTGTGGGCAGCAACCAGCCTGGGATGTTCTCAGCACACGCAGGGAAGGCTCAGAGGCTGGCTGGGCAGCCCTGACTCCAAACCCAGGCTTCTCTTGCCATGAGCAGGCAAATCTTTTGAGTCATGACTCAACTAATAACAGGATGGCGCTGCGTTCCAGGCCGTGCTCAGATACAAAACTCCAAGCCCCCTTTTGTGGTCATAAAAAGACCCCACAAACACATTTTGCAAGAGTCTGGGTGCCTGTCCCTGAGTTCTCTTTGGAATCTCAAGTGCCTCGGCCTAAATTACTGCTGCATTTTCAGCTGGATCTGTTATTTTTTATTCTGCTTTTTGCAAACACAGTGCTGCAGTTAACGAGGGCTGTGTAAGAACCCTCTGGATCAACATGTCCCCGTGCTGCGTGAGCTCATCCTCTGAAGTGCAAGATCTCAGTGAGATGTAATGTAAGGAGCTCTTATTTTTTTCATCCACTCTTTGCCATTTCAAAGAATCAGAATGCCCACTGCAATAACAATGCTACATCTTCTCTTCACTTAGCACCTTTAATGGAGCTCACTTTACTTTAGAAAGCCATAAAACACCAAGCTTAGCACAGCCATAGCCTGGCATGGTTTATTTTCCTCTCTTAGATTTCAGATAGAACCAACACAGCACATGTAAAACAAGAAAGGTTAAAATAAACAATCAGATTTATTTTACTCGCTTTTAAAAATATTTAAAGACTTTTGTGGATTTATAACTGTAGCAGTAACAGTTTCTGCCTTATGTCATGAGGGGAAACTAATGGCTTTGTTTGAAACTGCACAAAGAAACACCATTGCAAGAGATACATGAGTCAGGCATTGCCATTAGTCAGTGCATAGTCACTGAAACCTGCCTCCGAATCGATCTAGGCCAAGAAGTCTAAAGAGTGGCACATTTCAAAAGTAATTATGTGATTTAGGGGAGGAGTTTTAAAGTACTTTTTCTGTAGGATGTGTCTTTCGAAACGATTGGTGTGGTTTTGAGCAGCATTAACCCTCTAAAATGTCAGAAGATTTTGAAGGGCTACGAGCCCAGTGGTTCCGTGATAAGCAGCTTTGGAAACCATCTCCCTTTTTCTTTAGGATTCTAGACCTGGGAAAATCCAGTCTCAGATTCTGTTTTTCATAACTATTGACCCCAGCTTTCATCTTCAAAATTTGCTGTGATACATACTGTTTTTACTTCATAGCAGCACGGGTCAGGATAAAAAGGGAAATAATCAAAGAAAAGCAGAATCTCAACTTGCATTGGTGAAACATTATCCTGTTTATTAACTCTGCTCTGCGAGCCACAGTTTATTGTGCTTGGATCTTGTAACACTCCATTTTAGAAAATAATAGTCAAAGTGGTGTTTTAACCAGAGTATGAGGGTTTTAATATAAAATGTGCCTTTCCTTTAAATTGATTGCAAATGTACTTTCCAAATATTTTACTTCGTAAAAAAGGATCCTTGGAGGCATTCCAGCGCCTGGTATTTTCCAGCTAGCTAAATGCAGATAATTCCCCTTTCAAACACGCCTTGAGAGGCTTTGCAAATCCTGGCTGGATGGTTTGGAGGGATGTAGGAAGGAGCACGGGCTGACCCTTGCAGGTTGGACCCCAGTGGGAAGGGTGAGGATCCCATGGGAAGGGTGAGGACAGCACCTTGGGCTGGCTGCAGGGAACACACTCATGTGAGGAGGACACACAGTGTGAGCAGCGCTGGCAACACTGCACATGGCTGATCCACCCCGTGGAATCCCCTGGAAAAGGTGCAGATAATGATAGCAATAACAATGATGAGAACAAAGAACTCATAATCTTTTATCACCCCGTGACACAGCCCTTCCCAGAGCACAATCTGTCTGCAGGATCCCCTGGCCCCAGGGCTTTGTTGGTACAGACAGAACTGATTTGTCAAAGCTCACTCAGGGGAAGAGAGGAACCTGCATTTCAACCTCCAGCCTGATGGACAAATGAACCCTTCCTGTGGCACAGCCATTTCACAGGGTGAACTGCGAGATACATTTCTTTCATACTAAATTATTTTAATCTAAGTGGAAAATGGGGGATAGTAATCCACTAAAATAATTTTCTGTAGCACCTGCTTTTGACTAAGTCTCTCTAATGGTGTTGAAAGAAGCCAATTTCTCCATCCTGAAATATTCAGCAAAGCCTCCATCAAACAGATGAGTGAATATGGGCATGATTTCCATCTTCATTAAATTAACGTCAGGTTCTTGAAAAATCAGTCCTTTAATAATGTATAAATATTTCCTTCTTGAAGTAACTGTCTGATTTTCCCCACAAGGACTGGTTTCTACTTTTTGTAATAAGACCAGCTCCTGATGGAAGAGCTGCCAGTGCATGTATACTTGCAGATGTGTACTTCGATAAAACTTAATTAGCCATTTTAGTAATTTTCTACTTAATGTGTTTTTAACATTCTTCAGAGCTTGAAGTCAGGTATATCTGGGTTAGAGAAAACAAGGCAGCTATCCATAACCTTGCCTTGATTATTATTTAGAGTTAAGCTAAATGCAATGCAGAACGTAATATTCCTAAACCTGCCTATTCTTAGTGCTGCAAAAAGAATGCAATTCCTTCATTTTCACTATATAATCTCTAAATATGTGTTAATTTATAAAAAAAATATTATGAAGTCTCTAATTTTATAACAAGTTTTTATGTCTGTTTTTAAAGCAATTTTGAAGTCACTTAAAATGATGGGTTTTTTTCATGAGATTGGCATTCTGAAACAGATACATCCACAAAAAAATGCTTTCTTGTGATTTCACTTAGAGGCTGGAGCGTGGTACCACCACTTACAGGCAGTCAAGGAGAGCACTTTTCTCTCTGACTGCCCAGCTCTACAGCCATGCACAAGCCCCAGCCAGAGGCTGCTTCCAGCAAAAAATTATGCAAAGGGGAGGAGTTGTTAGCACCAGGGACTCTGCACAGAGCAGGGATTGCACACACTCACCCTCTCAGGAGGCAGCACAGCATCTTTTTTGCTGCTGGGAGAAATGCAGGAGAGGGCAGAAGCAAGTGGAAAAACCCCAGAGAAGCACTGGAACCGTTAGACCTGTGCTGGGGCTGCTGCCCTGCCCCTCAATTAAATAATTGTGCTGCCTTAAGGCCCTCCAGTTAACACTTGCTTGTGGTTTATGCAGAGGAAAACAGTGTCTGACTGCAAGCATAAGATATGAGTTCTCATGCAGCTTCTGCATTCGCTCTGGGTGTGGGTGGAGAGGTTTATAAAACAAATTCTTCTGTAGCAAAGAATGTACTCTTAAAATTCCGTGTTAGAGGGAGAGCCCAAGCCTATGTTTTCACACTGTTTGGAGACTTCCCTGCCCCTTTTGCCAACAAGCAGGAAAAGGGTTCATCAGTGGGGACAGTGGGGACAGTGTCAGTGGTAGAACATGGACATCAGTTTTGGGGGTCTCTTGCACACATTGGAGGTGGTGGCTGGGACTCATGGGCTGGCTCTCCTCTGACCCCTCCCACCCCCTTCACATCCATTTGATGAAGGTGAAAAAGATGAGTCTGGTGGGCTCATCCTGCTGAGTGAGTTGGTTATTCCCCACCTGGCAGATGCTCTCAGCTGGGATCAGCCACACGGAGCTGTTTGCTTTATAAAGCTTGATTTATTAAAGTACATCTTAAGACAATCAAATCAGTCATCTAGGACATTTCTTCTCTTGTTAGTTAAGTTGTTTTTATGTCCTAGGGCTCCGCTGGCTGTACCTACCTCACTAAAGCTCTTAAAAGAGCTCATCTTAATAGAGATGACAGAGAGAGTAGAGTAAACATTTGCTGCACTTCTTGCTTCATCACAATTACAGTCTTGGTACATCCCATGCCCTTCACCCCTCTGTGAGAGGGAGAATCTGCCTTGTGAAGGAACTTGTGATTGAATCAGACCATGCTGTATAATACCTGGGACAAAGGTTTTCTTTTTAGGAGAAATAAGGCATCGGGAGCCAGGGCTCAATTAAAAAAACCATGCATTGCTTTTGAAATTACAAAGGGAATCACCGATTTCAATTTTTCTCTGTTTGTGACAGCTGCAGTCGTGAAAATTCCCTGAAACGGGTTCAGGGGCAGCAGCAATCTCTTGGGAAGGCAGTTCTGTGTTTGGAGCCCCAGCGTGGTGCTGGTGATCTGCTCTCCAAACCAGACCAGACTCATCCTCTAGTGCTCAGCTCTGAGCTGGGAAGAGCTCCTGAAGAAATGACAATGTTCTCAGCAGAGCAGTGGTGGGTGGGAACAGCTAATGATTGCTTACATATACACTGTAAAAACTTCAGTAATATTTTTGCCAGGAGATATTCAGTTAGGTCTCATTTTCCTTTTTCTGAATGATAAATGAGACCAATCTACAGGTTCACAGCTGCAGGGTCTGCTCTGGTGCTGATATTCCTGCAAAGCCCCCTGGTAGCCACCTCAATAGGAGCAGCATGTGCATATCAAAGACAATAAAACCTTTAAACTCTGCCCTAATTTGCCTTTTCCCCCTCATTATGCCCACATACACACCATCAGGACTACTGGAAATTGCTCCTGTTATTGAAACAAGGGAACCTTCTGTATGTGTAATTATGAATAGGAAGGGGGGAAAAAAATCTCATTCCAGGCAAAATATATGGATTTTGAATAGGAAATAATATATTTGAATAGGAAATAACTACCAAATCTCTTCTGATGCAATCTATAACACACTCCTCAAAGTGGTAAATTGGGGTTTGTATAAAATAAATTTTTTTAAAATTGAATTTTATAAAGTTTTCCTGACAGATGTTGTGATAGAGGAGAATCTGACCTTAGAAAACATGGCCTGTTTCTCAGTATGTTTTATATCTTTTCAGATATCCAAATAAACTCTTTTTTTTTTTTTTTTGTCATTTCAGCTCCTAGGTAGTAATATAAAGTTACAGAAATGCTCTGTAACAAGTCACATTTGTTGGACAAACAAGAGCTTATTGGACAAGTTATGTAAATTTTCAATAACTGTTTGACTAAAAGTAGGATGTTCCAAAATGGCAAATCCTCACTGGAGACAAAGCTAAACAAGGAATACTGTTTATCAGTATCAGCCTATTGTAATATTGTAAGTGATGAATTTCACAAATAGTTGGAAAAATCTTTAAACACAGCTTTGTGATGTATTTCATACACAAAGAGATGTTCTGTTCGTTCGTAGGAAATGTAAAAACACACAAAAGAAAGAATATAATAATAGGTGATATATTTGCCATTTTAACTCTGTAAAATTAACTTTTCAGTGCAAAATTATGGATATTATTGTTGGGCTATAGGGTCATGGTAGGATAACACAATCAGGAAAAGTTCTTTCGACTGGAAGCATCACCTGTCCAACTCAGAATGTTCTGTGATTCTGTTATGAACAAATACACTTTATATCCCTTTTTTGTCTTTTGCTTGGTCTGATCTCTTGTCATGCTGTCCTGGGTTACAAAACCAGAAGTTTTCTTCCCATTGGAAATACTGTAGGAGTTTCTCACTGCAGACTCCAGACACCTTGCACAGCTTTCTTAGCAAAGAGGATGGAAAATGTAGAATCTCATTCACAGAACAGGATAAATTTCAGGCTAGTGTATTCCTTTTTTTCTTTCTTTTTTTTTTTAATTAGTTTTAGTGTTTGTGGTTTGTTGTTTTGGGGTTTTTGTTTGTTTGTTTGTTTTCTGTATAAGCACTCTTTGAGCTGTCTTCTCTTCATCTTGAAAGCCATTATATATAAGGTGTTGTATTTTCAGTTCTTCTGGAATGAGAGAATAGACTCAGTCAGGGTCTGGAAATGTGTGTCTGAGGTATTTCCCAAGAAAAACATTTTCTGGACAATAACAAAAGAATGAATGCTGGGGCAAAAAAAGTGCCTTTTCTCCCTTGTGTCCTTCCACCTTTGGAAGCTGCACTTCAGCAGAGCAGACTGAAGCAGGTGTTTGAATCTATTCCTGTCGAGCATCACACACATTTAAACCTTAGCGGGAATAAAGTTCATCTCCTTGCTCTAATAAGGCTTATAAATATAATCTTATTTACACAAAGAGGGCATTTAATTGGAGTCAAAAGAAAATCAGAAGGAAAAAGGTAATATTAGGAGTGTGAGCTTACACACCACTTTTGTCACAGGGTCTGCAGAGCAATAGATAAAGCACAAAGAATCTGCCTTGTAAACTTGAATCAGACCACACTGTGTAATACCTGGGACAAAGGTTTTATTTTTAGGAGAAATCAGGCACCTTCAGGTTTTGGGAAACCATCAGTATGCCTTGTTGCCACTTCCCTTGTGTTTCTGGTCATTCTGACTAAAGCCTGGATGCATCTGGAGGAAGGATTAGTCTCATATCCACACTGAGTTTGCCTTCAGCATCACTCAAACACATTTTGCTTGCACATGTCCCTTATTACCTCCATCACGTTGGCACATGTCCCTTATTTCTCCTTTCCTTCCCCCAAGCTTTGGCTGAGCAGTGCAAGATGGATCACTAATAAAATGGTATTTTAGGAAAGAACATGAGGAGCAAACTCATAGGATAAAGAGAACAGATTCTGCCTCCTGATGAGGCCAATATGGAACTGGTTTATTTCTAGCAGGTAATCTGATCAGTAATGTCACAAAATGTTTGGGAACACATCAGAAAACATCTGCTGGAAAGGAAACACGCTGCTGAGTGGTGCTGCACCAGGTATTCAGGGCAGAACATGCTTTTAAAACACATTTCAGTAACCTGGAAGGCAATCTTTAATGAGCTGATGATAGGGCACTCTCATACACATCCTCATCCATTCCACTTGCACTGCAGAGGAGGCAAGGACAGCTGCTGAAACACATCTGCACCATTTGGGGTTTGAGGATGGGTTACAGAGGAAGAATATGCACAAAATTGAGGGGATGGCTCTGTGTTTTTAACTGAGCAATTTAAAACTCCAGCAGTGGGAATTACTTGTTCAACACTGGCTTAAGAAATACCACCCCCCCACCCCTCCATTTATAAATTGTAACACAATTGCCTTTGTTTTGTAAGGAATTATTCTCTTATTCATGGCTTGTTTGAATTCACTTCCTTGTAAATTATTTTTGGCAATGCCTGGTGCAGTGTAGCAAGGGAAACTATGCATTTCCATGTATGTAAACCGGGAAAACCATGTGATTGTGGACAAACAATATCCTCCATTGTGAGTTATTTGTTTTTCTCACTGTTACTAAACCCTTTGTAACTACAATGGGCATTGTGATCTGAGAGCACTTTGGTGCCAGTTGTGCATTTTAATTGCTTGCCTCTACCACAAAACAGCTTTGAGGCTGCCAAACAGGAGGGTTGAAGGTTTCCCTTACCTGGAAATCCCTGGGTAGACCAACTTTGAACTTGAAGAAAAGAGGGAATATCAGTGGTGAGAGGGGCTGATCAAGCTCATGGCACGTCTCTGATCTCTGGTCTTCCTGAAGTTGTCGTTGCCAACATAAATTACAATTTCTGGGGGCTGTTCTGTGTTCTGCTGGAATGGTGGGAGTGTGTTTATAGCATCATGTTGGTTTGGCTCTTCCTTCCCACTGTGCTTTTCTCAGCTGCCAGGCCTTAATTATGGAAAAATATTTGTGCTGCTACCACTGCAATGAAATGTGTCCACGTGAACTGACTGAGAAGTGATACTGCTTCAAATCAGATTTTAGTGTGCTATGGATTTTGCTGTGGATTTCTAAACATTTTTATTGCATGGGCAAGAGCAAATGCCCATTTTCAACAGTACAATGCCTTTACCTGTGCTCAGGAACTTGCCTCATCAAATGGCTGTGTAAATAAGACAATTTATGGATCATTCACTCCAGAGAGGATCCTGGTGGGTCCCTTCCAGCTCAAAATATTCTGTGATTCTGTGAATGTGAAGTGCCTTGTCCGCAGACACAGGAAGATTGAGAAATAGATTTATAGAGTGTGATATGCAGAGAGATGAGCATTTCTGTGCAGATGTGTATCTTGCTGGCTCTCAATCCTCCTATTAGCTCTAAATATAATTTTAAAAGGAAATAGACTTTGAAAGGGGCAAGAGGCTCTAGCAAAGGATTTAAACTCTTTTTCTTCCTCTGAAAGGACTCAGTCATAGCTCTTATTTAAAGTTAAACTAAGAAATGTCTCTGAGGAGAATTTCAAACTCTCTTTCCAAACACCACCGAGCCAAGAATTGTTGTTATCTGAATTTAATTCAAATCATATGAACTTTCATAGCTTTTGCCACACTAAAGATTTTTTCCTTTTCAATCTGGCAATACATTCATCAAGTTGTGGGCAGACCCCACTCACATAAAGGGGTAGCTTTGTGAACTTGATAGCTTACAGGGTTTTCCAGGTTCAAAACACATTTATGATTTATTTTCTTTAAACAGACACACTAAACAGTCCCATAACTGCATAGTAGCAGAACTCACCATGTAATTTACTTCGCGTGAGTCATAATGAGAGGAAAAAAGAAATCAGAACTTTGAAGAATTATCCTTAAATTGCTGTATCTAGAAAAATATTCCAGCCCTTCTGTTTTCCACAGGCCTTCTCCTTCCCTGTCTCCTGCCCCATCCAAGAGCTGGTTTTCCTGGATGAACAAAGGATGTTACCTGCAGCCCTGAGTCCTCATTCTGGCTTGGATACTGTCTGGGGACAGTTCTCTTCAATTTTCCAGCATTTTGCAAAGAATTATGATTACCCACCCACTTCACTGCAGCCCTCTCAAGCCGAATCAATGTCTTCTCAACGCCTGGAACATGTAAAATGCTACATAAAAATGTGAAATAATATCACTTCTCAACCACACAGCCAGAATTTACACTGCTTGAAGGAAAGAGGATGGGGGGATAGTTGCAGACATTTTGAAATGAGGTGCTCAGGAAGGGCACAGGCAGCAGAGCAGCAGCCACGTCCAGGCTCTCCAAAACCCTCTGTGGTTTTGGGCACTCCATGGTTAGAGGTGCTGGGAACTTTCCAGACCTGCTCACTCCACGTCTGCAAGTATGCAGAATATTTTCAATAAGCACTCCTTGCATGGAAAGTATGTTCAAAATGCTTTCTCAGCACACTGTATATCCACAGGAAAATCCATGGATTTTCCTGTTTCTCCTCCCCACACAGCCCTGCTTGTGTCTGCTGTGCTTCCAAGGCTCTGGCACTGCAGCTGGGTGTTCTTCCAGCACTTTGTTCTGCCCACTGCCCTTTTTTTATTTCACTTTCAGTGCTCCTGTGAGCCCTGTTACTCCTGATTGCTGTCACATGTACTGCTCTAGATCCATACCCTCTCATTAATTCCCAGTTTAGGATGTTTACACTGCTGATCCAGTGGAGACAGGGTTATCCAGTTCCTAGGAAACAGCAATTATTTATCCCTCTGGATACTGCCTGCATTGCCATATTTCAGAGTAATTTCAGTTCGTGTTGTATCCCACTGAGTGGATGTCTCAAGAAAAAAATAATTTGAAAATTATTGTTGCATCATGGCAACACCCACAGCAACACAACAACATACACAGGACTTGTATGTACCAGAGACATGTGCAGTTTGCAATATATTGACTGTAAGGGTAACTCAGTGAAAAAAAAACCCTATAAATGGACCAAAACAAAACATTGGAACTGAATTTGAACAACAGACTTCAGAGAAGCTCAGATTAGAGCAGGCTTCCCAACCTCTCCTTGTTACAAGCCTTTTATTTGTCTGATCTCTCTGCTGCTTTGAGACTTCAGGTTTTTAAAGCCAGCTTAGGAGCTTAGACACCCAAATATCATCAAAATGAACACTCATTCTGTGTCTTTTGGCCTCACAGTTCCACTCTGATGATGTTTCTGGCAGAATAATAACCTTTTGTTTGGCAGTATTCCTCATCATGTCATACACAACGAATTTACACACCTCCCTATAGGTTACTGTGGGGTTTTTCCAATAAAAGGAAGGTGATAGGACAAAAAAAGTCATAACCCACATATAATAAATTATTTATATTAATCTTCTCTCAATAAAAGGCCTAAATACCAGCAAGAATGACCTGTCCTAAAAGGATTTTTAAGAGGCTATAATTTTTTTTTTTTTTGCATTAGTCCCAGAAGAAAATCATCTGGGACCCAGCAGTACAGGACTGTTCAAAATGTTTCTTATAAAATTTGCCTAACATAGACTTAGCACAAGCTAGAATTTGGCTTTATAGGCATTTTATAAACTTCTTTGTGGAAAGCCTGAAAGCTGACCTTTGATAATGGCTAAATTCCTGTTTAAAAAGGGGCAGAAGGCTCATAATATGGGTAATTATCTACGAGCTGGCAGTCCTTCTTTTCATCTTTCATGTAACTGTAGTTGGAAAGAAATGGTGTTTAACACTATTTTATACAATGAGCCTTCTCATTTCATTAAACTCAGGGGATATAAAGAGTGGATCTTAGGGCCCAAGGTGAGTTGCTCCCAGGGTACAACAGCTGAGTGTTTTGGGGGAGGCTTTTCTGTGTCCTTCCACATTTTCCTGGAGGATTTGGAGGCTGTGAGATGGGCCAGGCTGCCCAGGTGCCAGCGAGAGCACTGGGGGGTTCAGCAGGGCACAAAACTTCCAGCACCAGAACTAATGGAAAATTACTGGAGCCCTGCTTGTTTCCCCTGTGCTTAAACACATTCTGCTGCAGGGGGAAAGGAATGAGATTTTCTTTTGACAAAGAACCAAAGAACCCACCAAATTTTTTGTAACATGGTGGGAATAGACTACACAGCACATTAAGGACAACTGCACCAAAAACCTGAGGAGATGTTGCAGATTTTGTCCTGGAAACAGCCTCTGGGATAAGATTCAGGAGAGAGGATCAAGCATTTTATCATTCTGCAATCTCCTCATTAGTTTAAGCTTTGCATTTCTCAGTGATACCTGCCAATACTTGTAACCCCACTTTGTTTAAAGCAAGTTTCAGTTCAGGGAAAATCTGAATTTGCTTTTGATTTTGTCTCTTAGGCCCCCAGAATTTGGTAAGTCACAGTTTTGGCAGCCCAGCTTGACTACATAATGGTCTTACACTCTGGAGACATTTCCAACACTTCAGCAGTGCAAACACTGCATGCACACACAGGGTCATATCAATGCAACTATTGTGCACTTTCAGCACACACTTCATTTAAAAAAAAGTGCATTTTTTTCATAAATTCTCCTTTATCAACTTCCTCCATGTGTATGAAACCCCCATGTGAATTCTTGCACATGTAGAAATGTTAATGTAAATTCTGTCATTGTTCCTACTGCTGTAGCATCTTTTCTATAAATACTCTGGTTTGGGAAGGGGCTTGGATTTTCTTAAGAGCAGGACAGTGTAAAAGTTAGAATAATTATACACTGGTCATGTTGAGAAGTTAATGGAAAGTAATGAAATAATTACTTTCATTTTATTTAAGTACATGTATCTTATATATATCTTAAAATGTAACTTTCTATTTATTTATTTATTTATTTATTTATTTGTAATAAGCAGTGTTTGAATACAGAGTTATTATATACACCTATCTCTTAAAAACAATTTTTTATTATCATAAATAGGCTAAAAATAGCTTTTGTCATTTCCTTATGAGGAGAAACAGCATGAGGCAACATACAACATTTTGAGTGTTACATGTCACTGGTAATGATTTTGTTCATTCATCAAAATGTAAAACTTATTATCATTCCTTCTACTGTTCAGCATGCTGATTATATATGTTAATTATTAAAAACTGGTATTTCACATAATTTTGACCTTGAATTAGGGATGATTTTTTAATCAGAATGTATTTTATCAATTTGAGCAATTTTATTTGAAGACTGAAAAATTTTGCATTTTGTTTTCCTGGGGATTGTATTTTGGTTGAATCACTTGGGATGGTGGGCTCAAGGTCAAGGGCTGAGGGAAATCCCAAGAAGATTCTAGTGTAGAAAGCCCCATCCCATTTCATCTTGGTTTGGGTCCTGTAATTGCAGAACCCTGCAGCAGCTTGGATGTGTCTCCTGGTACAGTGTGAGGCAGAATTAGACTTTTTCTACTCAGATCTCTGCCACCTCCAATCCAATGCACTGTGCAGGGATCACATAAAATTTGTGGAGTAGAGGTGGAATTTTCATTCTAATCCTCAGTCAACTAGTAGATGTGACTCATAATTGACCCTATAAGTAATAAATATTCTTTTTCCCCCAAAAGATGTAAAAATAAGAATTTAATTCATATCCCCCCTAATTAGGTGCTTTAAAAATTAGCTGGGAGCAGGGTTCTCCTTCTGCATTCAGGCCATGCATTTTGGGGCTTGGATCTGAATTTCAGCTTGAGCTGTCTCGGGTCTTCCTTCCAGGGGAGCTCGTGTTTTGCTTTCCTCCAACCGCAGCCACGTGGCCCTGAGCCAAACCTGCCTTGCTGAGGGCTGAATGAGCCTTTCAGCCACTCTTGGCAGCCCCCACAGTCACGCACACGTGGGCCAGGAGGGGAAAATCCCCCTGAGGACAGGGGCAGCTGAATGGCCTGCAGGCCAGCTCTGTCCCCCGGCTTCACCAGTTCCTTGGTCATTTCCTGGGCAATTATGTGGGTGTAAGACCTGACCATGACTTTTTCCCCCCTCTCTTTGACCAAGGCTGTTTTCTCTGTTATCTTACTGAGTTTTACATGTAGCCCTACCCTCCTGCAATCTTTTTTTGGTACCAATCTCCAGCCCAGGGTCCCTTGCTGTAGCAATCTCAGACTCCCTGGGGACAAAGCCCTTAAATCCTTATCCCATTCATTCCTGCTATTCTGAGCCCACTTTGCCACCATAGATCTGGAATACATCTGGTCCCTCTTCCAAACTGAACCTTTTTAGGTAGTCACACGATTCATGCCAAGCAGCATCTCTTAAATGAAAAGTTGGATGTTTAAAATAGGTCCTCATTACTGCACCCTTTGCTGGCTTCCACTCCTGCCCCATGTCTGGGTAACAGATCCATTGTGTTAAACTTCCATATGCTCCACATATTCAAGGTCACTTTGGTTATCTCTTTTCAGAGATTTGCTACAGACTGTTTCTGGTAAGGCTTGAATCTGCTGCAGAGGGAAAGCATCCTGATTTGCAAATACATAAATAATTTAATGTGGTTGTGGGAAGAAAAAGAACTTAACCAAGTATGTCTTTAATCTGCTAACTAAATGTCCGTGAGAACAATTGAGCTGTAAAAAAAAAAAAAANAAAATTGGATTTAAAAAAAAAAAAAAAAAAAAAAGTGTTGATTACCTAGTTTTGATTAGACTTTTCTGTGTCAGCAGTACACCTGTAGTGGATGTTTGCTGATGACAGCTCAGGACCTATCGGAGTCTTGATGACCTCAAAGGCCTTTTCCAACCTAGTTCATTCTGTGATTCTGTGATTCCGAGTCCTGAACCCAGAAAACATTTCCAGAACTTGGAGTTTTGGAGAAAAGATGCATGCAAGGATAAGTGATCTCAATGCAATTGTATCTCTGTTGCTGTCAGGTTGGACATGCAGGAATTTGATTCAGGATTTAGAGTGCATGTAGTCGTGCCTTTCATCAGTGAGGACATCAGTGAGGAGCCACCTTTCCTCTCTATCCCAAACACCAGCACTCATTTTCCCAAAAAATAATTATATTTTGTGTATCAAGCCATATTATGCTATTGTTTTAAACATGATCAATAGCATCATGGGACTTCTAATTACCATTTCTTAATTTGTTTATTTTGAGTGGTTCTTGAACATGTAAAGGTGGCTGCCTGTGTGCCACACCCAGCCAGCCACTGCTTTAACAGCTGGTGGTTGGCTTTCATTTGTGTACTTAAATTCTTTCAATACTAGAAAGTTTCCTTTCAATCAGAGACAACTTAAAACCTGTAAGAAACAGCTCAAATATCTACCCAAGGTTTAACCAAAAACACTCTTGCCTCAGTTTTCATGGCTATTAATTTAATTTATTATACAGTAATGAACCATGCAGGATCCAAACTGACCCAGGATTTACTTTAATGGATCATTAACTTGTCAGGTTCCCCCTTCTTCTTTCCCCCTCCTGGTATTTTCTTGTCTTGCCAGAATTCTCATTATCCCAGCTATTAATCCATTTATTAACTTTGGACAAGGATGTATTTCATTAGCGAACACTTAAAAATTAATGATCACACACAAATTAAAAGTCTGCTGTAAAAGGACAGAGTACAAATAGGGTCTTTAGGATGTGGGTTTTATTTACACTCCAAATGAATGGTACACTGACAGTGGTTAAAATTGGTGTCAAAATTATAGGATCATTAAGGTTGGAAAAGACCTTTAAGATCAGCAAGACCAACCATTAACCCCACAGTGCCAGGTCTGGGTATTCACAGATTTTTTCCTGACTTGTAGATTTACAGAATTTGCTTCTATAGACAATTATTAAAAGTTCGTCCTTCCATAATGTTACTTTAGGAATAATATTGTAGACCGACCCCAAGAGTAACTTCCATAAAAATGTCAGCTGTGCTTTTTCATTTTTGGAGGGTTCAAAGGAAGAGTTTCAAACTGCTGGAATAAAACACTGAAGCCAGTGTAGCTACTGACAACCTCCCGTTTTGTCCCTGGTTTTCTTAGAAAGTATGATCCAATATTTAGGACCTAATTTTCCTGGAAAGTATGACCAAAAGTTTAGGACTTATTAGTGCTGAGTGTTTGGAAAATACATGTAACAGTCATCACACTGGTACTGTCTGCTCAGACACCAACCCACGGTGTGTGTGCAAAACAGGGGAAAATCCCTGCACCAGTCTGTGAGGGAAATAATTTGTGGTTTTATCGATTCATCTATTTTTAATCTGTAAATATTTAATATATATTTTCCCTTTCTGTAAACAGACACTGCTGGGAGAGCACACACACCCATTAGTCATGGCTGGACTATTCCTTGTGTCTCCTGTGAGACAAGTGAAGTCCCAGCAGAGCCACCTGAGAGTCACTAATTCTGTGTCAGCCACTTTCCAGTAGAAGCAGGCAGAATATTTTTTTTCCTTTTCTGTTTTGATCCACTCATAGATGCAGTACAGTTAAGGATTTAGGGTTTTCCACATATGTTAACATTCACTTCAGTTTACATCACAAATTAGCACTTTTGTTCACACAGCCCTGTACATGTTAGGAATATCTAATAGGAGTAGATGATGTATTTGGCTATTCTGCTTTGGTGACAGATGTCACAGTGTCTGTGTTACATTGCACATGAATATGAAGTGAAATAATTGAAAGGAGCAGTGCAAACCTGGATGGTTTCAGATTTTGTGGAGCTGGAGTACTGAACACTGTGGAAATACCAGTATCTACAGGTTGGTGTGCAATTCCAGGCTGAGAAGTTCATCTGGCCTCTCATTTGCTCATTCAATTGATTTTGGAATTTACTACCTAATATAGTTTGCTGCCAATCTGAGCTCTTCTTGAGCAGGAGGATTCCTCTGGCTGCTGAGATCAGTAGACTTACACTGTCCTGGTGTGTCCTGACTTCATCAGCACCCAGAGGGAAACCAACCTATTTTTTAGAATAGCTTGGGTTTCACAGAAAGGAATTTACAGTGACCTGCAGTGTGATCTATTCCAGTCTGACCCACTGGAGAACGAGTTTCCCTGCAGAGAAGGTGGCAGTGCACCCTCAGGGCTCAGCAGAAACCAGGTCTGTGCCACCCAACACTGGCAGCAACACCTGTAACATATCACAGAGCAGGACTGAGCTTGAAGCTCTGTCAGAGAAGCCACAGCAAGAGGAAGACTTTGAAAGTTGCACAGTTTAGCTCCCTTTGAGCAGAATGGCTTTAATCCAGAGATGTTCCCCACCTTCCTGACAAATAAAAAGTGTCTGGAAAGTGTGTCTTGATACAGGATATTCTTGTGCACCTTCTGAATCCTTCACACCTACACTGTGGTACTTTTATTTTACCTCATGTGGAAATTCAGTCAATCACACCTGGGTTTTACATTTCTAACAGGGCACATCAATCTTACTACCAACTGAAGCTGCTGGCTCTGGTAGCTTTCCTTGGCATTGCTTTTTTGCAAATGTCCCTAATAAATTCCATGGATAAGCTTCACTCTGTTCCCATGTTATCTACATCTCTGAGTTACCCCTCTAAAGAACATGAAACTACCTCAGCCAGTCCACGACCTAGGAATGACCTGCAGTCATCTTGCCAGCATTTGTGCTGAACCACATCACAAGTTATCCTCCCTTTCCAACAACACCTAGTCCAGTGGGAATAAGAAAAGCTTTTTTCCCCATAATCCCTCACACACAGGCTGGAGGCAAGAAGTCTCTAAAGGGTCCAAGGTTTCAGTGCTTTCATCTTGAGGCTACAACCCAACTGCTTAAGAGCTACGTCTCTGTCTCCCTCATTTTATTCATTTTAGGGATTTAATGTGAATTCCTGGCATGATTTCAAAGCATGTTCTCTAAGTTAATAAAATTATAATATTAAAAGGCAAATAATAATAATGTGTTCTCAGTGTTACAGCTCCATCGTGCAGATTGGTGGACCTTTTGCCAGGTTGCCTTTGTTACATTTAATAGCAACCATAAATCTCAAAACCTCATGCAAACTGTAGAGAATTAAGGGCTATAAGACTGGGAGATTTAGTATTTTTTAAAATTTTCTTTGAAGAGATTTACTCCCTCTTTAGATAAAGAGGAAAAAAAAAAAAACAAAAACGAAGGGGAAGAATGTTGTGACATGTTTACCAAAGTTAGGAGGCCTGAGTTTGGCATTCAAAGGTGGAAGTCTGGAAAAATAAAAGGATTATTTTTCTTATCTCATGTCCTAGTATATTTGTGGACAAGGTAGGGGCACCATGGGCGTGGGGGATAACAGCAGTAACAGCAGCTCACAAATGTCTGTGGGGTTAATGCAGATGATTTTATGGAGATAAACTCTGGTCACTGGAAAAGGCTGCTCGAGATGCCTGAATTAGGTGAGAAACTGCTTTTCTTCAGTTCTTGGTCTTTGCTACTGCTTTTCTGATGGATTTGAGGCTCCCACCTGAGCCAGCCTTAGAGGTCCTGAGAGGGGGAAGGACACCTGAAACTGCTGCTGAGGAGACCCTCCCTGCAAGGATTCTTCTGCATAAGAAAACAGCTAAAAATCTTTAAACCATCTCAAAACCCCAGAGAATGAAGAGATTCTTGGACAAGTGCATTTTGTTCTCTCTTTGATGGGTTTAGCTCCTCATTTCTAAATTCTTTGTTCTCACTCTCCTCAGGTTCAAAAGTTCTTGATGTCTCTGTGAGCACCTCAGGATGCTAATTTTTGCTTTTTGTCTAGTAATTACCTTAATTCTACCAAACTTTAATTAAGACCCTTTAATTTGCAAACCTTTTATTGAACAGCAGACAAAAAGCTCCAAAAAACAATAAAACCCTAATTTGAGAGTCAAATTGTCAAAATATTTCTGTAGAAGTAGTAACTATTGCAACAGTTCAAATTAAATAAAATAAATAAAACAATCTTTTTTTCAACTTTCTCCATATAGTCACCTGCACTGCTGCCAGCGTGAAAATTTTTCTTGGAGTGTTTGTGGAAACTGACTTGTTTTAATTTATTTACTGGATAAAATATTCTCATCATGAGAGTATAATAAATACTGTCATCATGAATACAATTTGCAGCAGTCTGAAGACTTCTTCACTGCAAGTTTATCTATTATTATTGCATTACTAGGGACAAAATAACTTTGAGAATATAAAAAGCTAAAATACTAGAATGACTCTGAAAACTGTAGCCTTGGGGGTAAATCTGTCCTGTGATGTTTAGTGTTTTAGGTGCTAAAAAAAAGGATAATTATGATAATAATAATAATAATAACAATAATAATAATAAATAATTGATGTAGGATTTAAAATATCACACATAGCAGAGCATCCATGTCTTACTTCAACAAAGTCATGCTGCCCATGTAGATACCCAGAGATGCTTACAAATAAATGAGTTTCTGCAATTTACCTGAGTTAAATGAGGTTTTCCCCTAATAGCTTGAACATCTGTTATTATTTCCAAAGACAGAGATTAATACTCCATTCCTTTGATTTCTCTTTCAACGGCTATTTATCTGTGTAAATTAATTTATAAACCATTGTACCTTATTTGTGTTACATTTTTTTATTAATCGATGCAAGTAGTTAGAATGGAGATAAAGCAGGTAAAGTTCTTTTCAACAGATTATTGTGAATATCTGCTTTTCCTGAGGTGCTCCTGGTCCCAGCTGAGGTGAGAGGAACATTAATTTATGTTTCTAGAAAAGACTCTGGGAAAACAAAGCTCTCTAAAATGATGTGGAGGGAGGATTTGCCTCTTACCAGTGAGGTTCTTTTAAAGGCTACTTTGTCAGTGGTTTGCATACATAAAGCAAAATTAAGATTGCTGTTTCTTTTAACTTCAAAGGGAGACTTTTTGAGCTCCACTTCTGTTTGCAAAATGTAATGTCTAAAATGCAAATTATTTGGAGGGTAGAAAGTTCCTCTCCAGCCACAGTACTACAGAAATTCCAGCAGCAATAATTAAATATTAATCCCATAAAATGTGTGATTTCTCAGGCACTGAGGTACAAAGGGATCTGAATTGATCACGGGTCCCAGCAGCTTCAATGAGAAAAGTAATTGAAATGTTGTGTTTTTAGCATAGTTTCCACAGCAATATGGTAAACCACCTTGTTGCTGACCTCTGCATGATGGAAATGTGCTTTACACTGTGGAAATCTCTGAAGCTGCATGGAGCTCATGATCTGAGGTGCAGCACTGGGGCATCCACCCTCCCCCAGGCTGGTTTGAGGAGGAGGCTTTGCATTTCCCCTCCGTGTGTTTGGGCACATTCTGGTCTCAGCTGTGATGACCACTGAAGGGAAGGCTTCAAGCTCAGCCCCAAAAGTGAGATTTCAGGGCTGCCAATCATTTTTACAGCACCTGGATGTCAAAATTCCTTTTAAAAAATTGTAGCTCAATTTTTTGTGTTGTTCAGAAATCCCAGAACTGCTTTAGTAATATCAGCAATTTATTCTGTAGGGGAAAAGAACTGAACCCCCTTGAGATATGTGTTTTAATATCCTTTAATAATGACATCTAGAGGAGTGAGCCTTCAAGCATGGGAACACTGGTGTGTTAGTGTGTGTGAAAAGCCAACAGCTCTTTTCTCACCTGTGTGCATCATCAGGACTGTTCCTACAAGGAAGAGAATATGCTTTCAATTATTGCTCTGATCTCCCTTGTGGGTAAGGGAGTGGACCTGTAGTCTTACAACATTCAGTATTTACAGAAACCATTCTGTAAATCAAAGCAATTTATTCAGTCCTGTGCTGTGCATTGTTACATTTGCAATAGTTCATTTCTTCCTTCTATATAAGTTCATAAAGTCCCGTGCTCCTCTGGGGAAGCTTGAACCTGAAATGAAGTCCAGAGGAATGTAAATGATCAGCCCTTTTCCAGCTGACTAATGTGGGCCATAAAACACTTTAAAATACAAAGGAGACTTAACATCTGGTCAAGTTTACTCATCATAAACACACCTGAATGAAAAGTACTTCTTGTTCTGTGGAGCAGAGCCAAATGAACGATAGGCTAAGACAGACATTTCGTGTTGTTATATGCAAATGCTCTCTCCCTGCATTTCAATGGCTAAATTAGAGCTAACTCGATACTAAAACATGCAGGTAGCCCCAGGACACATGGAATATTCTGTAATTCTGAAAACTTTCTGTGATTAAAAATGAAACCTAATTACAAACTCCCTATTCATCCTCTAAAATGCCAAAAAATTGATGTTTTTAATGTCAATATAGTAACAAAGTTGGTCCTGGAGTGGTGATACAAAATTTGTTTTCTTAACCAAATTTATGCTTTAACAATTTTCTGCTTGGAAAAGGAAAAAAAAAAAAGGAAAAAAAAAAAGACCAGTGTTAGAGATGTCCATATCTGACGTATGAGCCTCGCTGTGTTAGTGGCTTTCATTATGGTGTTTCCAGTGGTCCCACTGCAAAAACAGAGCTCTGGGTGATGAAGTGTTCACCTTTTCCCAAACCTTTTCCCAGGACAGCTCTCCAGCAGCGCCCTCTGTGCTCGGGGAAAGCCAACAGGCTCCAGCAGCAGCCTGGCAGGAGCAGAACAAAGGTCTGAGGGGCAGGGAGAGAACAGGCTCCGAGCAGTGGCTGTGCCAGGAGGGAGGGTCCCTTCCTGCAGGGATCTGTAGCCCTTCCAAGCCCAGGGATCAGATGCTGCCCATGGGGGTAGAGGGCTGGTGAGGGGATGCTCAGAGCCTGCTGCTGTGGTCAGTGGTTCCCCACTCATCTCTGGCATTCAGGGATTTTATCCTGGTGCTGGGGTAAAAAGCATCCTTACTTTTCAAAAAAATCTAGCTTTTGGAAGTGGTAGAGTTGTCAGATCATTGAGTATCTGGAGTTGGGAGGAATGTACAAGGAGCACAGAGCCCAACTCCCCCACCCCCCCAAAAAAAAA
>VXBQ01003389.1:604978-670219 GCA_013400175.1 Phainopepla nitens
AGAGGTAGAAAAAGAGCAAAGGGAGAGAAAGCCCTTTCCTTAGCTGTCTGAGATGTCCTGCTGGAGTCTGCTGGTGTTCACGAGCAGCCCAGCTGAATCCAGTGGAACTGTTTGCAAACCAATGCACAACTCAACGAGTGTAACACACCCGTGTCTGGCCTTGTTTAAATACAAATCAGCCTGCAGACTGTGGGGTAAATACAAAAAAATTCCTTTACTCCCACTCAGGAGGAAGAAGAGAAATGGAGAAGGGTTGAACAGGCTTTTTTCTCTGCTCTAGTTGAAGTCCCCTCTGGAGTTTGCAGGGTGTTATCAGTGCCTATTTCCACTGAACCCTGAGTCTGTGCTAACAAGAAAGAACTTCTCTTCCTTCAAGGAAAGATTCCACGCCTGCTGCTCTCAGCTGCACTTCTTCCTGCTGCTCCAGTGGATCTCTGCTGGCATTTAAACCCCCTGGGCAGGGAACTGTGCTCCCAGAGCATCACCAGTGCAGCAACACCCTTGGCCCTGGCTCTCCCTGTCCTGCTCTCACCTGTTGCCTTTTCCCCCTCTGATTTCAAACTGCAGGGACAGGAGGCTATCATCTGTGTTTTGCAGCCTGGTGTAATGCTGATGAGGTCTGTGATGGAAGATTAGAGCTAGGCAAGTAACACATCTAAAATTCAAACCCCGAATAGCTCATTTGGTTTTGCTGGAAAATAAAAAAAAAAAAAAAAGAAAGAACAGATCAAAAACTTTTTCTAGTGTGTGTTTTGTAAAATCTTAGGAAAACAACCTTACATGGCCCCAACCAAGTTGAACACTGTTCTTTAAAAAAGAAAACAGTCCTAAATTAAGAGTGGAATTTTAGCTTCAACTTTGAATTTCTCGGCTTTTCTTGGTTTCTTATATACCCTCATTATTTCGGCAGTGTGTTGTTTTTGGTCTGACTAATATTTAGAAATGGTTCCAACCAGCCTTTAGATGTCTACTGTTTGAGAATGATTCATTTCTCTTTGACTTCATGAGTAAAATTTGCACAGTGGGACCTTTTCCTGCCCTTGGTGTGTCTCTCCCTGCTCCAGAATTCCCTGTGTCCTACCCCAATAACCTGTCGGCTTGCCTCACAGGTGTGGAACAGAGTAAATTTCAAATGGGGAGCTGCAGCCTTGCTGGGATGTGACTGAGGGAGTCATTTTGCCAGGGTGAACAGCCTGAATGCAAAGCACCAGCACTTAGGGTGTTGGCAGCAATTCTGAACTCAAGCCCTGAGCTATTCCAGTGGGGTTTGAATAAATACTGGACAGAAGAAGTTAAAAAAAAAAATTGTGAAAAATAAAATTTCAAAATCTCTTTATGAGGTATTTCTTTTAAAATGATTAAATATTTTGTCAAAGGTGCTCCACAGGTTTGCACAATGACAGTTGTGCAATGGCAGTAGTGATGTGAACTCCCAGGCCCACTGGGTAGGCTGCCATCAGTGTTAGGAAAACAGCTATCACTTCCCAGTATAATTGTCCTGAACCAACAAGAAGTATCTAAACACCCTGTTCTTTGGCAGCAAATTATAGATAATCCTCTAATTTTGGGTTATGAATGCCAGGGATCATGTAGTGCTCAGTAGCAGATTTATAGCGTGCCAAGAGGTACAGTGATATTTAATATCTTCATTAATGGCACAGACAAAGGGATCAGGGGCACCCTCAGTGAATTTGCAGAGACTCCAAGAGCTCAGAGAGGTGCTGGTGACACACCTGAGGGATGGGAGCCATCCAGAGGGACCTGCACAAGCTTTGGAAGTCGGACCTTGGAATCTCATGAGGTTTAAGACCAGGAGCTGGTGCTGTACCTGGGTCAGGGATATCAGTACAGGCTGGGGGGTGAAAAGGTGGGGAGCAGATGTGGGGAGAGGGACAGAAACTATCTAGATCCATTACAAAAGAGATGCTGTTTGCTTCGAGTGATACAGAAAAACAGAGTGGGACATCAGAAAAAAACAGAAGGGAAATAAAGGCAATGAAATATGACCACTGCTGATGCAGAAATTTCCATGTTTTTAACTTCAAAAGATCCATTTCTAAGTTTCTAAAAATGAGAGAGGAACAATTTTTTTTTTTTGGTGCAATTTGTTTTGCAGTGATATATTTCCAAAATCTTTCAGCATGTCTGATATTAGGTTCTGAGCCACAATCTTCAAATGTCACATGGAAAAAAAATTTACTGCTGGTTAGGCATGGGATTTCCTCTGGTATAGCATAATATCAAGTCTTGTGATCTATTTACATGTAAAACCAGTAAAATTAATGAATGAACCAACACAGAGGGGCCTTTTGAGTTGCCCTGATTTTCTTATTTAATTTTTTATGGCTGCAAGTGTTCAATTTTAGCTCAGATTTAGTTTTCAGCAATGCAAATTTTTCTTAATACTAACAACAGCTGTTAGCAATATGCCCACATCCAAGGACACATTTATATGTGACCAAACTCGGTGTAATTGCCACGTCATCTGGTAAATTGGCATTACAAACAAGTCTCAGGGGAAGAAACACGACTCCCTCCGTATGTCATCACTTTTGAAATTTCCACAGTAAAGAACCAACGCTCAAAGCTCTTCTTTCTGCGCTGACAACTCAGATAAGGGAGATTGTAGTTGGAGCTTGCTGTTTCCCAAAGACTTGGTAGAGCCTTGTTTTACTGCTACAAGGGCCCTTTCCCTGTGGGACAAGCATTTGTGTCATGTTGCCTTGCAAAAACACCTCCCTATCTGCCTTTCATGCAGCTGAGTGTGCTCTACCATGAATTAGTAGTGGCAGATTGCAGAGAAGTAACGGTACAGAACTCCAATTTTTATCACCTAATTAGTCCCACCATAAAAGTTCTGTATTTTGGTGGTAGCTGTTAGAGCTCTGCTATCACTGTGGTTATTGCCCAGGCCACTCCAGGCTGGAAATGTTAAGCAGGGATAGTACTTTTAGTTTCTCTGGCTAACATAGCCCATCAAATTGCCTCTGTCTGCCACAGATGCTCTTCCAAGTTATTATATTACAACTAAATGTGTTTGGAATGATGTCTGGCTATCAGCATTTTGTCATTAGAAGAGAGAAAGGAAGACCAACAGTAGACAGATATCGCTATCTGGAGTGTAATGAGTCCCTGAGGGAAAATTAAGGGGTAATTGTAACAAGCCTCTGGATGGACCAAAAAAATATTAGTCAAATCTCATCTGTTCTCCAACTTCCTTCTTTCTTTAAACTGTCAGCACTTTCCGTGCGTTTTGGCTCACAATGCCTCTCTTCATCTCAGCTAAGCCCCATGCAGCTCTTCACTTCCTTGCAAAGTTTTCAAAAAGCCAAAGAGGCTGCTAAAAGTGTCATCTTGTTCGTGGTAGGAAATCCAGTAGAACTGGGTGCACTGAGGACTTTGTCAGGGTTTTACACGGAGGAGATGTGGGGGGAAAGTTTGCCCTGTAGTGGGTGCTCCTCTAACCTGGGAGGATCTGCCAAAACCCAGAGCTTGGTGTCTCCACCTGACTGCTCACACCAGAAATGGGCCCTTTGTTTGAGGCAATGGGTATTGAACTGGAAAAAGGGATTAAATTGATGATTTCATCATGGACCATTTTACTTCTTATTTTTCTTCAGGAAAAATTGAAGTTCTTAATTTTCATGGCTATATAAATAACTCTGCCTCCTGTCCCAAATGTTTTTCCAGTT
Source organism: Phainopepla nitens (assembly GCA_013400175.1). Lineage (NCBI taxonomy): Eukaryota > Metazoa > Chordata > Aves > Passeriformes > Bombycillidae > Phainopepla > Phainopepla nitens. The sequence continues at coordinate 608,671 of VXBQ01003389.1, forward strand.
CAAAGAGTCAGTGAAATGAAGATCTCTCTCTTAGATGGAATAAAGGTGGTTTCCTGTCCTGGGTGTGTTCTCCAAGGTGCCTGCTACGACACCTAAGCCCAAGTTTCTAGACCTGTCTTGGAAAATGGGAAATCGAGACAGCCACATAAATGTCCATTTGTTTTTCCATGTGGTTTGGTGTCCTTGTGTTACTCTCAGCACTTAAGACAGAGAGACAAGACAGTATTAGGAACATCAAAATATTGTGTATTAAAATGCAAATCCAAACCAGTTAAATGGTATTCCCTGAGATGACAGCAGGAGATGTATAGTGGGGAACACTGTGATGAAATTCAGAAAAGATGTGACATAAACCCAGCTCTTGGTGTGTTCACAGATAGTATGGAGGATCCATTATTAAGCTGTTGCCCTGACTAAGTGTCTGGGCTAATTAGTTACATTTTTTGTCCCCTGGAAATGATATTCTAAATGTGAGTTACCCACCGTGGTGCCTGTCCAAGGAGGGTATCAGCTCTTTGTGATTATTGGAGTTCATGACCGACGTTACGTGACACAGAAGAAATGAATTCTCAGGGAATTATTGGATCCTGCACCATTTTTCCTAGAGCAGCTCAGGCCTGCTGAACACTGCTGAGCAAACCCACCTGTGGGACACGGTGGAAAATCTTGCAAACCCCTCAGCATTCCAAGCCAGTGGAGAAAGAAGCCAAGGCACTGTCAATATTTATATTTAGACCTAGAGATGCATATTTTAATTTTACTTTATTTCTCTTTGAGGGTGGACCAGACTGGAAGAATCAAAAACCTGTTGAGCTTAGGACAAAAACAGAACGTTTCTCTGCATTTTCTTTTCCTCCCCTCACAGTTTCCTTCATTGACTTAGGTTCAGCTCTCACTGGACCAACAAGCTCTGAGAACTCCCATAAAACTCTAAAGTGAAAAAGAGTGTGCCTGCCAGGTGGGATTTTTTTCCCCAAGTGCTCACAGCTCTAATTTTCACCACATGTGAACAAGTGTTCGCAGTTTTAAAGATGTGTTGAGTAATTGCACATGCGAGACATCTTCCCTTTAATGCTCCCAGTGTGTTCAAAGCTTTTTTTTGTGAGAACACCCCTGTTAACAACGGAGCTGTGGCCTTTAGCTTATACTTAAGTGGGTACTGCTTTGTGTTGAAATATAATTGGTAGCACTTGCCTATACTTATTCCCTCAGCTTAGCTAATGAAAGACACTGCCATAAGCTGCTTCTCTCAGGATCAGGGTCTGAGCCTGGAAAGTCTCTGCTAGAAGGAGCTGGAGAGGCACCTGCAACTGCCTTTGCGGTGGGTGCCATTTCTTTTCGGACCAAAATAGGAAACAAGGGTGTTTGCTGCCTCCTCTTTTGGGTGAGGGTGTAAAGTGATGTGCTGCCTTTCCACACCAATAAAAGGAACGATCCCCTACGGAAAAGGGAGTTGTGATCAGTCAGACTGATGAAATGTGTAGGAGACCTGACCACCTTCCCTGAGACACCACAGAAGGGACACAGCACATCTTCAGAGGTGACTGAACAGTTTTCAAGGCAGCTGAGGAGGGAGAGATTTATCATCAGCCCTGGTTACCCAACCAGGAGAGGGATGACTTAGGCAACAAAATTCAATTCATCACCTTCCAAAATACCTGTCCTTAGGGAAATATCTCATTGCCTGACCAAATGTCCTGCAGGACTGAGTCTGGACGCCACTGGCACGAGATAAGCCAAAGGGGAATGGGTCTGAAGGGCTGGTAGAGCTGGGGGACAAAATGAAATACAAATGATAAAAAATGAGATTTGAGTCAGGTGAGAGAACAAATGCAATTTCTGTGAGATAGGACTCAAACAACAGCTGTGTTTTCTTGGTTTCTCTAAGTGACTCTTCTCCTGGCAAGTAAACCTGTGAGAAAGTGGTAATGAAATGTCAATTACCTCCAAAATTATCTGCCTTCAGTTATTGCTAGAAATGGCATTGAAAACAACAAGTTGTTGACCTCATGGTGAGAAAAAGATGACTTTTTTCTTTTGCTCCATTGTTCTGAAAATGTTGTATAGTATGGGTTTGTTTTTTATTTTGAAATAGCACACGGTAAAAAGCCTCATAAATGTTTTTTAAATTACAGGAAATATAACAAAGTCATTTACTCCTGGTTATTTCTGGAAAGGGGCTGACCGTAGCCTGTTTGAGGGAAACTGAGTCACCCACCTCTCCTGACTGTGTTTGGAGGAACACAAAAGTGCCTACAACAAAGGCATGGATTTCAAATCCAAGCAAACAAGCTGCAAGCAGCACTTACATCTATGTTTTTGTAGTGATCAACGGTTTTGGCCAAGTCCAACGCTCTAGTGGTGTGGAAGGAACAATCCTTGTCCCATGAAACGTGGCTGACCTGAGTCAGAGACAAAATAGAAGCTGCAGGTCTGTGGCTGAGCAGCCAAACCTCAGAACCACAGAATCAATTTGGGTGGAAAAGACCTTTAAGATCATCACATCCAACCTTAAACCCAGCACTACCAAGCACTAAACCAGGTCTCTAAGGGCCACAACTTCGTGTCTTAAACCCCTGCAGGGATGGTGACTCTCCCACTTTGCTGGGAAGCTGTTCCAGCCCTCAGCACAAAACCTCTCCGAGGGTCACACCCTGGAGCGTGTGAGCGCTTTCCCTGAGAGCTGACACAGCTGCACCACGGGCTGTGAACAGAAACACTCCTCCTGTCCAGGCCCAGGGGTCTCTCTGTGGTTCAGCCTCTGCAGATAAACTCTCTGGAGATGTGCTTACACTTACGACGTAATTCAAGACAGGAAAAACAAGTGAGTGCTTTTAGATTATCAGCACCTTCAGGAAGAAATGTGTTCATTAGAGTTATGACAGCCCCAGTGATTCATTAGTGGGAAAGAGGTTATTATGCATTTGTAGATATAAACCAGAGCTGATCTGAACAGACTGAGTTCCCTTAGTAGTAGCTTATTACCAAAGAATTAAAGGTTGCAGTGGGATCTGCATCTAAAACTGGAGGAAACTTCTCAGCCAGCAACGCTTTGGTGCTATTATTGTTTTTAACTTGAATTGCTCTTTTCCCTTGTTGGTATTTGCTCCGTGATGTATGTGTGGAGAGCAACTGTAACACTTCTCCAGAACAGTATAAACTTGTCATATTAAATTTCACTTGGAAATTAAAAGGTTTCTAATCAGCAGAGCGGTGAAGCTCTGGAACAGCTTTCGAGGAAAAATGAAGGCCAATAAATTTAATCATAATGAAGCCTGAACAGTTTATAAAAGGGATTATGTGACATAGTCCTTAGAATATTAGGGGACTGAAATTGAAGATCTCTGCATCTCCTTTTCCAAACTCTGTTCCTATGTCTGGATGTTTTTCTCACAACACGTTTTTGCAGATATTTCTGTGATCACTGCTGCATGAAGAACACCAGACAGTCAATCCCAGGGTACTGTTTCATGTTGCCCCATGCTTACAGCTGCTAAACTTCAGTTTAAAAATATCTGCTGTCTCAGATTATTTCAGTATTACCTCTCCATGCAGGCAGTGGAGGTGGGTGTTACAGGACTGAAGGGAATGTAACATAACACAGGTACAGCTGCAGCAGGTGAGAGGTCCAGTTAAGAGCTTTGTCTCCAAGTGGGGCTGAGAGAAAAGACCTAATGAGTAGAGAAAGATTGTGGTAGTGCTTCTTAGAACTCCTCTCCCAACTTCCAATAATTTAATGCCCAGGGACCTCACAGAAATCAGATCCAGTTCCTCTGGGCTTCCCAAACCCTCCTCTCTGATTTTTCTTCTCTGAATTAAAGCAGCCACTTTGACACTGGTGCAAAGGCTTCCACAGCAGATCTGCACTGCATGGAGAAGCTTTTCCTTCTGATGCCTGCTTGCCTAATTTCATGAACAGAGACCAAGAGTGAGTGTGAAGGAAACTCAGGTGTGCTGTCTCATACTGCCCTTCATCCACTCCTTTTCCATGCTGAGCCATCCTGATCTGCCAGTGCAGAATCCAGCACTACCTTGATTATCCCTCCTACATGTGTACAGGTCTTTCCTTTCCTTTCCTTTCCTTTCCTTTCCTTTCCCTTAAACTTCAGAGTATTCAAGATTCACATATACAATAGACAAATAAATTGACATAAAGATATTCTCTCTTGTTTTGTTCTCTATTTCTTTCCTAGCACCTCAACATTCAGTTTTCTTTTTTTCATTAGCTGCTGAACACTGAGATATTTTCATGGAACTCTATATTCTGATCCCCAAATCTCACTCTTGAATAGCTTCAAGCCCAGTTTTCAGCATGCCTTACCATTAATTGGAGCTGCTTTTGAGAATGAAAATACTTTTCTTTCCTCCATTAAGAGAGAGAATCAGTCCTAACTCAGTCTCTAATTCCCTAGTTGAGGTTGGCCATCTTGGCTTCCAGTTTATTTCTGTGCCTGTTTTCCACTAAAAAATAAGACACAATCTGTATCTGCCTACAGCTTCTGATTGCCTCAGTATATCACAGCTGCAGGAAGGTTAAAGATTTTGTTACTTGTTGGAACTGCAGCTCATCCTTCCAGCTGTGGAGATTATCTTCCTAACATGTGAAACTTGGGATGTTATCAGGACTCCTTGTTTACAGACCAGCTCTGAAATTAACCATTCACTTCAGAAAAAAATTACAAAACTTCTTCCAACCCAAAAAAAAAAAAAATAAAGTTAAATAATTCACAGCTAATGTAAAAGGAATTAAAAATTGAGCCATATTTGAGGCCTTTTCTTAGAGCTGTGATCCTCATAGATACAATGCATTTCAGAGTTTGCTCTTGGTGTTACTTAGGTTATTGCATTTATAAGCAAATGAAGGAGTTTCCCACCAGCAGCGGAGTGTGTGGGAAATATCAGCAGTAGTCCATAGTGTCAGTACATTTCCTTCTCCTCAGCTTTATTTAGGCTTTACCACTAATTGCCATTCATTTTTGGCTGCTAATGTTAATTTTTGCTGCTTTTTCCCCTCTAATCTGCTAATTCCCTAAGAGATTGTTTTGTGTAGTTGATCGGTAGTTTACATTCTTTATCTAGAAACTCATGGCATTCTTTTCTTATCCTAAACAGCTAGTGAAGCAAAATGGGATCTGGAGCCGGCACTTCCCCAAAGAACAGGCTCCACTGATATTCTGCTTTGCTAGTGGGTGAATCACAACGAGCTGGCAAACTGCAAGTCTTGAGTTTTTATTCTTATTTATTATATGACCCTGTGAAGTTCATACAAGCCATCCACAGAAGGAGCTAATTAATAGGGTGTCAGGAGGTCCAAGCAGTGCTTTTTATAGCTCCTTTAACCCTTGTGGGAAGCTGTTGTTCAAGGCAGTTTTGGCTGCTGGCTGACATTTCTGTGTGCAGGACAATGGTGACATTTTTTCCAGGGATTTTCCAATTATGGCTGTTGGAGGTTAAGTATTCCTGGAGGAATACAGTTTAATGTTATTAATCACCAAGGACAGAATAAAAAAAGGTAGCTTTTTTCAGCACTCTGTAAAACATGATCCTGCACACTGTCTATGGAGAATTTGTAAGATTTTTTAGAACAAGAACACTGAATGTTATGAATCACATGGGGGGTTGGCTACACCCAGCTAATATTTCAGTTTATCTGATAGTTCCTGATTAAGTTTATCCTTTAGATACCTCCATCACCTGTATATATTCAGTCTTTCCTCTCTCTGTTTAAAATTACATGCAGAATACCAAACACTGCCAAAACCATTTTTCCTTGTGCAAAATTCTCAGCTCCAAATGGATCAAAGAAAATTGTAGTGCATGAAAGCAGATGTCAGCAAACAGTTTTACCACTGATATTGAGGTAAAAACAAACAAACAAACAAACCAAGCAAAAGCCACCCCTAAAAAGTGACTGCACTTACTCTTATAAATAAACTGCACATCCTGTGGGAAGTAAACCACCTAAGTCAATATTCGAGAGACACTTCCAAAAGTTCCTTTTGGAAAGCCAAAATTTTGAGAGAACTTTTAGGAACTTGACTTTTTTTGTGCTGCTGGGACAAACAGTGCAGATCCTTGTTTGGTGCATGCTGAGGGAGAGATGCACAGATGCTCCTTCCTGGAGGATTTTCTATCTGTCAGCCTCATTATTTAACAGCAGTAATAAATGAATGATAACATTTTGCACTTCTGCAGTCACTTGAATATAAGGAGCACCAAATGTGCTCAAAGGGAATCTTCTAGAAGCTGTGGGTAAAAGTGCAAGAGGCATGTTTTCCCCAGCCAGGACAGGCAGGGGAAAGTCCACTGCTCTCAGCAGAGAGGATGTGCTGCTGTACAAACCTCTTAAATCACCCCAGACTCAAACCCAAGGAAAAGCAGTGTCAGAAACATGGCCTTGGTGATGGAATTACTGACAGAGCTGATAAAAATAAAAAGGAAACACTGCTTTATCTTGAAGTCTATTTCTCATATTTATTATGGGATAAAGGCCCAGAAGGATGAGGAAGGCTTTGCAGTTCAGCAGCATTTCTGGCGGCTTGGGAAATGGCCACGGTCTTCAGTCCTGAAGACTTAATGTACTTTAATGTAAAGGTGGATCTTCCAATGAAAATGAGAAATTAACCTGTAAAATTCTTGGGACAGAACTGATATTTTTGTATGTTGGTCAGCTGTATCATGGCAATTTGTTCTGTTTGGGGTGTCCCTGCAGCACCCCATGAGAATAAATAACAGGAAAAATGAAGGAGAACAGTGAGTGCTTCGCTTGTGATATTTACTTTTGGGGAAAAAAAAACAACCCAAAGCATTCTAGAAACACCCTGCACTCAAAGGGACCTTGTAAGAAACCCCTTCAAGTGCTGCACAGGGCTACAGCTCCTCTCTGCCATCAGCTGTGTCCCTTCTCACAGCCATTTCCCTTGCCCTTTAGGTTTGGTTTTCCTCGATCATTCATGTGCCTGTCTACCCTCTGTTAGAGGGAGATTTTTAGGGAGGGGACTGTAAGTGTTGGAATGTGGGTATTTAGAGTGTGTGACTGTATTCTGGCAAGCCCTTTACAGTATTTATACCAGAATTATTCACAGAGCTCCTTGATCTGGATTCTCAGTTTTCTTTGTGAGAACAGTAGAGCTGGAAAGGCAGTGAGAGGCTCAGGTTTTCCTTTTTATTGCCTCAATTTCTACCGAGTGCAGTTGTGGGAAAGATAGGTGAGTCCTTGGTGTAGCTTTGGTTTTAATATTCCTCTTGGTTATGGAGTGATCCACTATTTATGAGTATATGGTTTTCAGTTTTCATTTCTTTATCTTCAAAGCCTGGTTCATGTTGATGTTACCTGTGTAAAAAATTGAAATAGCGGATGTGTGCTGAAAATCTTACCAAGATTTCTCACTACGGCAGCCTTGATTAAAATGAAAATAAATATACAGGCGAAAAAATGTGACCTAAGATTTTGCATTATTCAAAAGAATCCTTTTATTTTTTTTCAAATGAGGCTTTAATGGGATTATATATGTATGTTTTATTATATTGAAACTGGCATACCATTCAATCCTAAAAACCCCTTTTCATAGTTGCATTTAATGATTCCTACTTCTTTGAAGCTTAACATATTTTCACCATATGGCAAGCATTTAATTTTTCCTATTTTTCTAGTGGAGATTAAATTAAAATGGTTATTTGGTTTAGCAGAACCTTTCAACTTATATGTGCTGCAGGTCAAGGATTCTGTAGGCTTAATCCTCACTGCCATCCCGTACTTTTCTCAACAGTTTGTTCCAAAACCTGGTGAAGTCAACCAAGATATTCCCACCTACACCAGAATTCCATGCTAAAATTAGGAAGCAGTATTTCTTTCTATGCACCGTAGTGTCCTGAATTGAGGTAACTCTGTCATGAGTACAAGATACACTCTGATGTTTGTAGATTCCACTTTCATGCCTAAAAAAAAAAAAAAAACATTAAAAAAATTGCTACAGGCAAAGAACCACACAGCAGGGAGAGAGGAGCTTCAGATTCCATCTCTGGGTAAATATTTGTGTAAAAAAATAAATTTAACCCAGTTCCCTAAAAATCAGGTTTTGTGGTCCAGTGTCATAGAATCACAGAATGGCCTGAGCTGGAAGGGATTAAAGAACCTTCCACTAATCAGATTTCTCCAAACCCCATCCAGCCTGGCCTTGGACACTTCCAGGGATCCAGGGGTAGCCACAGCTTCTCTGGGCACCCTGTGCCAGGGCCTGCCCACCCCCACAGGGAGAATTTCTACCCAATATCTACTTTAAACCTCTTAGTGTGAAGCCATCCTAAAGAAATATATTTTTTTTAGTTTTTTTTTTCAGTTATGAGAAGTATTTCTGTTGTTACAGTACAAAAGCCTCGATTGCACTTGACGCAGTGAAACTGAGTTTCCATTTAATGCCGTGGGAGTTTCAGCACAGAGTGGCCAGCATTTCTTGACGTTCTACCTTCCTGGATACAAAGTGCAGCTGTGAATCCATCTGTTGCTTTGTTTTGTTTTGATTTGTTTCCCATTTTGTGTTGCTTGGTTTGGCTGTCAGGCAGAGGGGGAACTCAGGGTAGGAAGTTGTAGCTGTATCTGTCATCTCACCTGAAGCAGTTCTGGAGATTTCTATAAACTGTGTATTCTTTGGCTCCTCTACAAAAATGTGAGAATATTCAGATAGAGCTGTAACTGATGCTACATCCGCTTCTTGGTCCAAAAAAAAAAAAAGATTTAATGTAAGGATAAATCAGGAGTACAAAAGACCTTTCTTCACTTTCATTTATTCATTGCATATTCAGTTTGCTTTTTATCACTCTTCAAGCAAAAAATACCCTATGCACAACTACATCTCTGTAAGAATGACCCTTCCATTTCAGTTGTGTTATCTGTGCAGAATTCCAACCATTTGCTTGGGACATGGAGAACTAATCAGTGTTAAAATGTAAAATTATACAATTACTCCTCTTTTTAAAGATCATAACATCCAAGCAACCAAAAAGCCAAACCTAGTTTGTTTTTCTCCCAGGAAATCACATACTTTCAATTTATGTATTTTAATTTCCATGCCTCTTTTTTTTTTTTTTTGAAAGTCGATTTTCTCTTTCCCTCTGTCTAATATGATAAGTTATTTCTCATTAAAATGTAGTTTCCATTCTTCTGTGGGCTATTAGATGTCACTGACTCAAACAAAGGAATTTTCATGTAAGTCATTCTACTTCCAGTCTTTCATTTTCCTATCAAAATCCTAAGGCTATGGTTGTAAGGGCATGAATTTTAGTCTTGAAAGACACAAAGTGTCTTTAATTCTATTAATATTAATCATATTTTATGGCACTTTGGACCTTGTGAGATGAAGCTCCTCACTGTACTTAAATAATGACATTACTGCTAACTCTATTATCCTCCACTCCCTTCTACACACATTTTACCACCTGATCTCTGGTGGTGGTGCTTGCAGCGTCCTGTGTTCATGGATTGCATGTATTTCCCTTTTAAAACATTATTTTCCTTTTCCAGGTGCAGTTGGCTGGGTGCCTGTGTGCAAAACATCCAGCTTGTTTTTCCAGCAGCCACCACTGCAGTGGGAGCTGAGCTGGAGGAGAAAAACCTCCCCAAGCTGCTTCCCAAATCCAGGAAGAGTGAGCACATAAGCCTGGGCAATATTTGTAGGAGTTTCAGCTGGAAACATCAGTCCCAAAAGCTGACAGTTTCGTTTTCATGTTTTACCTTTGTATTGCTCAGACAAAACAAGTTAATTTTAAATGGGATGTTTTCATTCTAAGGAAAAAAAAAAAAAAAAAGGAAAACACAGCAGCTCTTTGTGAGGTGTTATTTTTAGTTTTACCACTCCAAAATGACTGATAGAGGAGAGGTCTGATTTCTGTTGTCCATAAAACCTTCGGTTGCGACCTTGCAGTCTTATTTATTATTGCATAAACTTTTGTATTACTTTTTGAACCTCTTTAGTCAAGGATTTACTCCTGGATGAGCACTCCCAGTCACTCCCACCCCACAAGACAGCACAGTAGAAGCCAGGGCAGACACATCCACATTTCTTGAAGCATAAAATCCCTCACAGCAGCAAGGAAAAGGCTTCTGTTGCACAGAAGACCCCTTAGATTTTGTCCTACTGGGTTTTCTCTTTTCCTCACTATTTTGGTTTTATTTTTTTTTTTGTCCTCATTGTCTTATTATATTTCTCACCTTATACAGCATGGGAAGATGATTGGGCCTTGCCTTCAAGTATTCACCACGCCGAACAGTACCTTGCATAGACTGTGAAGGCAATAACATAATTTTAAATTTATGAGTGCCATCCTTATTCTCTCAACCTTCACAGCAACTGTTTCTGCTTTTCCTCCTCCCCTCAAGAAGTGTGTGCATGAGGAAGGGGCAACAGAAACTGCTTCTGAATTGCTGGCCCAAAGAAATGCCATTCTGCAGGAGAGACATGACCAGTGTCAAAAATTACATTTATTTTGTACTCTTAACATTTGTTCTTTCAGGATGTGGCTGGACCGGATAGTTTAGTGCAGAGGTACACGAGGGAGCTAATTTCATACCAACCTGTGCATTAAAAATAACTTAGCCATGCAGCTTTGCCTTGAGTAATTGGTCCACGTACACTTACTTGTAAGAATGTACAGGTATTTTTATAAATCAGAAAAATTCCCAAGGCACAGAGAGTAATAACAGGAAAATAAAAACTGTGTAATTCTGCTTATGTTGTCTCTCTTCAGGTTTGCCAGCCTGAGTATATTCCAAGGTGATGAATATCATGGGTAAGTTCCGTAGCAGCAGGACTTTGTGTCAATTCAATGTCTTTGAATGAGTCAGCAACATATATTTTTGGTTTTGTTTTAGAATAATGTGAAACTCATAGGCTGGTTTGATTTCAATATGAACACAGGTGAGACTTGTCAATTTTGTCTCAATTTTGCCTTGAAAGTGGATGGTGGGTGTTTTTTGGTTGTTTTTTTGGGGTTTTTTTTGGGTTTTTTTGGTTGGTTGGGTGGGTTTTTTTTTTCCCTAAGCCAAATAATGATATAGTAGAAATACATAAAATATTTGTTTGTCTGTCAATATTAAATCTTGTGCTCTGGCCTTTGCAAACTGAACTGTGGGTCTGTGGTTTGGTGCATTTGCAAACCTGAGGCCACGCTAAGAAAAATTGAGCAAACACAAGCTGAGATTTTTGGTGTTGCTAGGAAGTCATCAGATCCCTCTTCTCATCTCCCACATGAGGAAAGAATGAGAGCTGGTAAAACAAAATCTCTGAAAAGTTTTGTGTTTTCCTGCTTCGACAGAACTGAGGGGATATGAACTTGCATTTTCTTATATGTAAGTTAGAGCAGTCATTTAAAAGTATGGTTACACAAAAATAATCCTACAGTAAATCAAGTCCTCAGATAATTCATACCTTCAGACAGCCAACACGAATTCAGAAAAGAGGGAAAGGGGAGAATAAAAACGGGGAAACTGAGGTGGAAAGGAGGTCTTGAAGGGAAAGGAAACAATTGTGAGGAATTAAAAGTAGAGAAAAAATTTGAGAAATAAGGGGTGCTGAGATAAAGATCTCCCTACTGTCCACATCCAGGATATGTGGCTGAACCCCAAGACTCTGGTGGCCAATAAAAGTGCTGGATGCACAGAAATCCTTGCATCTTCCCATGGCAGGGAGCTTACTTTGGGTCTATCATTAGTGCCTGTGAAGGAAACACGACCCTAAAAAGGGAAAAGTTAATTTTATGCTGCTTCAATTCTTTTACTTCATTTCAATTCTCTTATTTCCAACCAAAGTAGTTTTGTTCTCTACACATTTCTTCCCATGCCAGTGGCCTTGCTTCCAACCTTTTGACTTTGGCAAGAAGCAGCCTAAGTCAATAAAAAAGAACTCCAAGTGTCGTGCACAATAAAGACTTGGGTACAGTTTTCCAAATGGCTGTAAAGAAAATTTACTGAAAAGCAGGCAAAGAACTCATATCTAGAAATCAAATCTCTGCTTGTAAAAGTCAGAGGTTAAATTCTTTTATTAAAAAAAGCTCTTACATGCATCTTTCAGGCATGCCCTACCCTTGCTTAAATATTTGAGGGGAGGGAAATCACTGGGAGAAGCAAGAACATTTCCATAGATGTATGTTAGAAATCTACAGTATAAAATTAAATTACTTGCCTTTTCTAAATGACATTTCTAATTTTCACTTATCAAGTATTATGGGCTCTAATACAACTTTTGAAAGGCAAAAGGAAAAGTAAAATAACAGGAACAAAAGACACATCCCGGTGTGTATTTATTTTACTTTGTAATTCATGTCAGTCCAATTGTGCTGCAGGGTATTTAGTTTATGCAATGCTGAAGTTTGAAAACTACACCCAGAATTATTTTTGGATTGTATTCTGAAGATACATAACACAGGAATGATTGATTTATTTGCATGTTCTGAGGTTTTGTATTTTGCTCAGTTGGTGCCTAAATTCTGATGCAGGAAGGCTTTATAAATCATACTCATAACAAAGGGAGAGGAACATCTTTATTTAACTGCCATTTTCTAATGTGAAGACTAAATTTTAAAAGTAGGCATTGACTTTTAGATGGTCAAATTATAAGTTCTTCCCTTGACTGCCACAAGTTGAAGGGAAAGATTTGGAACTTTCCTAATTGCCCAGAGCAGATCCATGAAATGGCTGCTCCTCTCAGGCAATGGCTGCTTTCACAGTCCCATTAATTTTACTGTGTGAAATCCTGGACTTCTGAGAGATGGAATTCATTACTTCATATTTTGTGGCCTCCTTAATGGATATGCCTAATTATACAGCTTCTGGTCTGAAAGCATGACATAGTAGGATGTTCAGGTATGGTTTCCCTTTGCTGGGATTTGGGAACAAACCTCCACCACCTCTCCCAGAAACACAGTGAATTTTGGCCCTATTGCAGAGCTGGGAACTTGCTGAATGCCAGCCACAGAAGGCTTTTCCTGTTGTGCTCCAGTGCAATGGATATTCTGGTTTGGGGTGGATTTTCAGCTGTGCCCTGCCAGGGCTCAGTCTGTGGATTACCAATGGCACTCGTGCTCCTGGCTCCCTTTGGAGATTTTCAGCATGGAAAACATTTCCTCAGAGCTGTCCAAGCACGGGAATCACTTGCCTTTTATCTCCTGCTCGTCCTGTGGAATAAATGTCAAAACACCCACTCTTGGGTGGCAGCCCAGAGATTTTTGGTTTGTTTCCCTCTCAGGAACCCTGATGTTGTCACAGTTGACTTGCAGCAGTCTGGGGAAATGGTCCCATTGGGAGGGACTGGGAGCTCTGCACCCACTGCTCTTTCTGTCAGTGGGGAACAGGAGAGAGCTCTCCCAGGACTTTTGGGTCACAGTCCCAAGCACAAGTGGGAAAAGGAGGTTTTTTGAAGAGCCATAGCCTGTATGCAAGGAGGAGAAGAGCTGCAGAAGGTGCTGCAGGAGCCCTGGGGCTGCAGTGTCCCATGCACGACTGCGCCCCACGGCAAGAAGCAGTTCTGGGGGCACAGGCTCCTCCAGAGCTCCCACTCTCTGCAAAGTCCTGTGAGAAGTCCCCCAGCCTTCAGTGGAGCCCTGGCTCCAGGTCCCCTGAGGCCTGTGGAATAAGGGGAGCAGAGGAACACACACTGGCAGGCCTCGTGGGTCAGTCAGGCAAGTCCCAGCCTGACTCCCAGCCACACCAACTAAACCTGAGCTCGTTTTCAGATTGTAAAACCATGACCCTGTTGCATTGGTTTATGCAATTTTCTGTCTGTGCCACCAGTCACTCGCACGAGGGCACATTCCTGTGACACCCAGCCCCACTGCTTCAGGGAGCAGAAGCTGTCCATGCATTTTGTGGAACATAAAAGCAAACAATTCCACAATCAGCACTCCTCAAAAAACCTAGACTGGCTTCTTTGTTCCTTTCCCAGTCAAACTTCCCTTTAGAGTTAATTCACAACCAAGTGGGATCTACCCTTCCCCACTAACAGGGCTCATTTTGCTCCTCTGAGGCTGAATATCCCCAAAGACTGACAGGTTCATTGCTGCTGTTTTAATTTCTTGGTAAGACAGAGATGTTTCCCTAATATCATTTCTCTAGATCAGATTTGATTTCACTAAAATACATAACTTCACTAGCTGGATAACTAAAGACGCATCCTAAAAGGCAGTTGAATTAGGAGGAGTCAAATCAAGAGTTCTTTCACAGACATGAAGAGAAATACCACAGGAGGGGACAAAGAAAATAATAAGAAAGCACCAGCTCTGGTCATTTATTCCCATAATGAACATGCCCCAGATTTTGCGCTCGCTTTCGCCAGTTGTGGTTTAAAACTCTGAAAATTTGTTGCTTCCCACCTGCATAAATGGAGACTATCTGATATGGAAACTTAAGACCTAATTAATACTCCCATATTTCCATTATTTTTTTGCTGTAAAATAAGGTTTATGAAACTCCCTAAGTGGTGAGGGGGAAATCTACCTATGGACATTAGCTTTCCTCTCCTACAATCCAAAGAAAGGGAGATGTACAGAGTGGGATCTGACTCAAGAAAAAATACTTTTCTTTCTGGACTACCAAAATGTGTCATTTAAATCTATACTCTCTATCTAGTCCATCCAGATGGTGGTTCTGCAGCTCTTATCAATGGCAAAATATTCTATTTACCTTTCCAATATTTGTCTTTTAAACTACTCTGAAAGGTATGTGCATGAAACAGATCTTCATTAAAATTTGCATCTTTGAAATCAGAGCTTCAATTTCACCATAACACTGATATAAAAAATTGCCACTGAAGAATTGCTTTTTTGAGACATTTAAAACAAAACCACAGCTGAGAAACTACTGAGCCTCATCCAGAGAGAGAAAAAATATGGAATCTAACTCTGTTTGCATCTCACTGATTTTATACTGATCTATCCAGTGGCAGAATGATGGATTTAGTTTTGTTTTGACTCATGCCATTTTAGCTCCAGGAACAACAAAACAAAAAAGCTTCTATGTTTTAGACAAGTTGGCTGTGTTACGCACTGCACTGTTTCCCTTATGGCCAAAGAAGTGTCAGTATTAAAAATAATTACAAGTGTAAAAGAAACTCCAAACCTAAATTTGTGGATGCACTATGTTATCTACAAAAAGAAGAACTGGGTGTGTTATGTACTATGCTCAAGGCTAACTAAATTCCTTAGCTTTAGCTACTTTGACATTAATTACCTGTAATTATTTTTGTCCTTTCATTGAGATTTATGTTGGTCTGAATCATCACTAAAAACCTAATTAAATCAGTTATTTCCTTTTCTTTTAATCCTGTTCAATGATGAGTTTGTTCTCATTTTGTTCATATTTGGACATTAATCTTTTCAATGTTTGTGAAAATCTCTGGAGAAGAAGGAATCACATGAAACACAGGGAGGAGAATGAATGCACCTCACTGATCTCTGAGAGATTTTATGCACTCAAGTGACAAGATTTTTCCAAAGTATTTACAGTATTTACAAAAGTGATGGCTATTGTCAGTCCAGGGTTATCTGTCATGGTTATAAAGGGAATTTTGACTTCACAACGAAAGATTCTCTCTTCCTTTCTATGATTTTTTCCCTATATCTGTATGTATACATATAAAAACACATTTTAAATTCATTCCTGTGCTTCACTTTCAAAAAGAAGACTTGCTCCCTGTCAGTTATTGTTGTAGCTCTGTCTTCAAAGCTCCAGAGTATTTATTCACTTCCTCTGCCAGTGAATATGTAGAAACTCCATCAAAACCAAAGGAGTCACACCTGTGTAAAACTGGTTCCAACATTGCACCTATTGTGTGTTTAGAAGTCAAATGCACACATTTTCAGAATCCCAAGGAAGTGAAATATTTGCTTTAAATGAATGCAAGAGAGGTCATGACAATATCTGTGAGATCCTACGCCTGAGTTTTTCACTGCTCTTTTTAACTCCTCTTAAATAATCCATGAAAAATCAGGATTTGACAAGAACCCTTTTAGCCACAAACAGGGTAAAATAATTTGTAAAACAAGAGCCAAGAGTGATGTTTGGAATCCACAACTTAGTCTTATTAAAAAGGACAGGAGGGGCACAGGTAGACAAAAATTGGTAATGCCTTCAGGTGGGAGTGTGGGAATTGTCTCCTAAATTAAAGTCTTCCTCATAATTATGAAATGCTTTAGTCATTTTTAAGGCATTCTCCTCAAATTTACTAATTTGCACTTAAATTGAGGCACTCTTTGCACCAGAATTGTGTGGTGTCTGCTAAATACTGATCCTCACAGCTCTGGTGCCTTTGTGTGCCTCATTCCCACATAAATGCTGTATGCTTTTCCATCCCTATTCTATGCAGGTGCAAAATCTGCTTTAATTCCAATCAACCCCTCAGCAAATGGCATTTTAGTCCTGAATTCTGCCCAAAGCAATGAGGGGATGTGCTCTGAAGAGCTGTGTGCAGGCATGGCCAAAGACAAACCCTGCAGCGCCGCTGCAGCATCACCAGGCACGTGGAATCCAGCAGGAATATGCATGGAATAGATATATATGTCTTTCATCCACACAATGGAGCAAAAGTGGGTTATTTAACAGAAAAAAACCCCACAAACTCACAAAGCAGTTTTGTGGAAGAAAGCAGGTAGTCTCCAATTTAAAAGCATTTACAATTCTGGTAGTTGTCTTACATATGTAGGTGGGGGAGCATAAAACATTTACTGGGTTTTCTGATATTTTCCCCAGCTAATATCTAAGGAAAAACAAAGTGAATTTTAGCATCTCATGCTGCATCTTTTAAAAAGCTCTTCACTGATGTATTTCTTAACAGTACAAAAAAAGCTTTCTTAATTCTCTTAATTGCTTGGAATTGTTGTCTGTGAAAGCAATTGGTGAGTAAATTGTTTTAGCTGGAAATCAATGTCCTGCAGTCAAACCAACAGATTGTAGGGACAAATAACAACATTCAATTCAAACTAGCAGGAATAAGAGGTTTTAGGCTGCTCATGTATTTTTTATTAAAAAAAAACTACCTGACTGTGCACTGGGAGTGTGTGTTTACAGAGGATGAGAGGAAAATGTCTGTTCTAGCCCCAGCCCTCCATCTATTCTAAAGTCTGAACTTGTTCCAAATTTCCAGTCCTGTTTAATTTGTGTGTTTCATGCTACAAAGGGTTGGAGTGAGCAGTGAACACTCATAAGGACAAGAGTGTTTATCAGAACTTCCCTCCAAAATTCCCTGTTTGCTTTTAAAAAAAACCCAAAACCCAAAATATGCATTAGAGTTGTTTCCCTTTTTGGTGGTGAACAGTGCACTTCACATTAAACACAAAGGGAAGAGATGTCTGCATTGGGAACTGAAACCTGAACTGATGGAAATCAATATTCAGCAGATCAACATCTGTTTGCATCAGCTGAGAATTGGGAGCAGCACTGCATGCTGAATAGTGCATGCTGAATATTAAATGAGTTTTCTGCACATTTTGGGGCGGGGAAGAACACAGGGATGGTTTTCCACTGCTAACTCTGCTGCATTTGTCCTTCTCACCAGATTGGATTGACTGAGACAGTGGGGTGAGCTCAGCCCCCAGTACAACCCTGTAATACAATCTCTTGTGTAACTGCCAATCTATAATCTTATGGGTAATTATAGTTTAGGAGCATTTTACTTAAGGAAACCATAATTAGTGCTGTGATGTTTAAATAAGGTTTGAAGGCTTTATTCACAGCTCATAGCTGATGATCAGTACAACCTCTAGAAGTCACAGGGATCTGAAGCATGGATAGATGAATTTTTCCTGGTCCATGTCCAAACAAGAGAAAAAAACCCAAAACAAACACAATATAATTCAAGCTTTGACACTGATGGGAGAAGGAAGACAGGGAGAGAATTGCAAAGATGCTTCAGGAAAGTGTCCTGTTATTGGATTGCCTAGAGGACAAAAAAAAAAGCTCATTCATGTCCAGTCAGGGCTTCCTTTAATTGGCTCAGACCCTGACCTGCAGGAAGATCATCTTCCCAAACCAGGTGTGTGCACCTAAAGTTTCATCACTCATTAGAAACATTCCCTTTCCCAGCCTACTTCCTACCTTTCAAAAAGTGGATATATATTATCTTAGACTGCATTATTCTCTAAAGATCAAGAAACCTCCTTTCCAATGGCACATTAGATGTGATTCATTGCACCAACTTTCAATTAGTTTAATGTTAAACTGAGCCTGTCTCAGCCTATGCCAATCCCTCACCTGCTTTGTCTGGCAGAGAAAAGGGCCAAGGCACTTCCAGAAAGCCATTTCCTCCATTTATCTTAGAACCAGTGGCTGCAACCATCAGGTCATTTTGGAGGCCTACCTATTACATAGCAAAAATAAGGCTTTAGTACAAAAGTAGTTTTGGTGAAGACAAGTGAAAATATAAGTGATAAACAACAGAGTTGAGGGCCAGGGCAAAGTAGAAGGCTTCCTAAACACAGCTCCAAGCTCAGAGGATGGTTGGGGTGAGATTTCTTTTACCCAGACAACCTCTCAAGAACTAAGCTTTTCTCTCCCTCTATTAGATATTTGTACTGTGAGTTCATATTAGCAACCCAACCAACTGCTTCTCAGGTGAAGTCATTGAAAAAAATTGCTTTACCTTCCTTCCTACGTGCCAACACATGAGTTGAAGGATTTAGGCTTTGTTTTTCCTGTCACCAGTGAAGACATCTCTAAAGGAAGCAAGTCATTTCTTCTCCCTCAGCATTCAGCAGTTTTTGCTTTGCAAACAAAGCAAACTGAACCTGGGTCTTGGGTGAATGAAAAGTTCCCATCAAAAAAGACATTCACAGAGGTATAGGAGTGGGTCAGGGATTTATTGATTTTATCATCCTGTTCCTGCAGAAGCACAGCTGCTTCAGAGGAAGGGACAGGAAGCCTTACAGAAGGCAATTATGGAATAACTTGCTGACAGGAAAGAATTCTTACTAGCCCCCATTAATTAGAGGTTATCTTATGTCCTGGAAGCATGAAGACTTACATCCTTTCCAGAAAGATTGTCATGCTATATCATTTCTGATATTTACTAGCTTGTAAACTGCATCTTAAACCACGTATTTCTTGGTTCAGCTTAATGGCACAAAATGAACAGCATTTATTTACAATGAAGACATAAACTCTTCTGTATAAATCATACCAAATTTTTCATTATATCACAAATTATTGCTGCGGATAACAAAACCGACTCATCTGGCACTAAAAAATAAACAGAAGTTTGAGGATTTCCCTCATAAATTCAGCAGAATATAGTCCCATTTTATAACAATGAATTATAACAAACAAGATGATTTTTCCTGCTTCAAAAGTCTGCTTTTAATTATTAACTGGATCAAGCTTCTCTCCACTTATCTGACCTCATGACAAATGCTTTTGGGAAATTTCCATCTCTGTGTTTATTCCTGTCCCTCTCTGACATACAATGCTGGGACACTCACTTAGGTTCATGTCTCACAAGCAGAAATACAAACTGGAGGACTGCACCCTGAAGCTGGAGGCTGCAGACATGTAACAGTGGTGAGAAGCACCCAGCCAGCATCCTTTAAAATATTTCAATATAACCAAATGTCACCCAAGGCAATTAAAGCCAAAGCTTGCTGTCCTTCCACTGCTAGAACCTGCTAAAGCTCCTACTGTTTGCACCAGGGGTGTCTAAGGCAGCACTGAGCTGTCCAGGACTGGTCATGGACAGCCCAAAATTCAGCCCATGCAGGCGCTTCCAGACCAATTCTGTACTCGTCTTTGGCCATCCCGCTTTCAGGTAAAGGGGTTTTGGGCCAGGAGAGAGGCACAGAGAGGTAACCATGCTCTGCATCCCCCTCATCTCCCTCTGCTCCCCAGTGGGTTGTGTGTCAGCTGGTTTATTCCCATTTTTTGGCTGGTGACACTCAGCACTGCTCTCACAAAGCCGTGATCCTGCAGCTGCTGGATTCGGCTGCGACTGGAGAAGCCCTGACCTGCCCTGGGGTGAAAGGAGCTCCTGGCTCCCCTCTGCCTTGGCTAAGAGGCCACCAGCAAGAGGGTCTCACTTAGGAGACCCCTTATATCAAAAAGGAAATGATTCAGCCTCACACCCTTTGAGAGCTGTCAAACTGAGGCTCAAATCAAAGACCCTTTTTACATCTCTTGTCATGCACGTCAACGGCTGCCCTTTCAAAGTGTACAAGCATTGCCTTTGTTCTTGTGACAGACCTGCCCACATCTCCCAGCGCTCCTGGGGTGGTTTCTGTGATTTTTTTAAATTCCACTGGGACTTCCTGCCACATCTGTAACTAAACAGAAAGCCAAAAGGAACTCAGCTTTCACCTGTCATGCGCATAGGACCTCCCCTTTTCCATCGCTTTCCATTAGAGCCTTCCATCATTTCCAGGGCTTTTTCACATGTACATTTTCATCTATCTGCTCCCTTGGGAAGTGCCTTTTTCCTTTGTGACTGCAGCCCCCTTGTTTTGGCCATGTTCAGGGCATCAAGCCGATGCATAACTCCGGCTGCTATTTGTCCTTGAAGTGCCTCCTTGGGCCTCAGGAAGAGGTCTCCCCATCTGCCTTCCCTTCCTACAAGAAGGATGCCTTTGGCATCACAGCCTTTTGTGCAACAGCTGTTGGGCTCACAGGGCTCAACCATGTCCTGCACCTACTGACCCAGTGATGGCAAAAAGTTCTAACTTGGGAAAAAACAGATGGATGGAGTGGAGAGATGGGAGGGAGCTTTTTTCACATGAACCCAAAGTCCCAGAATTCAGGCAGTTTTGGCAGATACTGGGTACTCTGCAGCAAGAAAAATCCCTAAATACCTGGGCAGGGAATGTCAGATGGAAGAAGCTCAAGCAAAAGTGGAGTCCACACTCAACACAGTGGTTACACAGCTATTGTCCCAAATTACACAGCTTAGATTTGTACACTCCCCAAAACTTCCCAGTGCAAATAAACAAGACTGCACTACTTGTGAGCATAAAAATGCACAGCACTTAAAAACAGCCAAAGCAACTACCACAGCTACACAAGTAATTGAGTAACAGCAAATAATCTGAGAGCAGCAGCCATCGTGGAAAATCAAAATTACCTCAAGATAGGAATCCTTCAAATGCGGTTCTTCTCAAACTTACATCAGATTGCTACTGCTGTTACCAGAGCCCAGTGAAGTAATTTCTAATTTCATTCATGCAATGTGTTTTTACATATCTAAAAGCACAGGAAGAAATCTTTCCCCCACAGAACCCAATGCAGAATTGGCCACTGCCTTCTACAGATATTCACCCACAGGGTTTTCTTTCCTGTTCTGACCTCCTCTGCAGTTCAGGTCTTAATGAAATGCAGTGAGGCTCAGAAAACAGCCCCTTTATCTTTGCTATCAATAAGGGGTCAATCTTGTGGGAATTTGGATGTTTAAGATTACTGGGGATAGAGAGGTTTCAGGGGACTGCCCTCAAGCTGCTCACAGAACCGCTGGACGACTTTTACAGAAACTCTTTTGGAGATTTTTGAAAGTGAGTCTTCATACTAAATACACTATTAGGTACTTTCCAGAGAAATATTTATGTTCATGACCTGACTTGGAAAAGACTCCAAGCAAGGTTGGTTTCCAGGGAGACTCTGCCTGGCTCATTTTGGTTTCCATGAAACACAAAGAGCTCGAGACTGGCCAGGGTGATTCAGATCCTCATATGGTGCCAGATGCCAGCAGTGTCCTGGCACTCCATCCTCCCATCCAACCACATAACCATATATCCTC
Source organism: Phainopepla nitens (assembly GCA_013400175.1). Lineage (NCBI taxonomy): Eukaryota > Metazoa > Chordata > Aves > Passeriformes > Bombycillidae > Phainopepla > Phainopepla nitens. The sequence continues at coordinate 630,423 of VXBQ01003389.1, forward strand.
CCAAGCACAAAATTCTGAATTTTTCTGATTTGTTTAGTTTTCAGCATGAGCAGGCCATGGCTGATGCCTCCTACATGTTACACTGTGATAGCGAACATAACCTGGGTGTTGTTCCAGCTCTGCTCTTTTCTTTGTTGTTTTCTCTCTGGCTGAAACTTGTGCCTCTTTAAATTCAATTATTTTTTTTCTTCATATAAATAACAACAAGATTTGACCCAATTAATATTCTTTGTCTTATCTAGAAGTTAAGGATCCAGTATAATTTTCCATATTACCATGCACTAGTTACAGGTTTTAGCACTAGCATTTAACAGTATCAGTGAGGAGCTGTTTTGTGAGGATAAAAAAAGGACTTTTGATTATTTTAGCAATTATTTCAATACTTGTTTTTATTTGACCATTATCAGCTTCCATCCAGAAAGTTTATTTATGTAGTTAAATACACCAACATGCACCCCCACACTTATCTCTGTGCTCATACACATCCACACAAATAAATATTTCTGAGTGGCAGTGAACTCCTGTCTCCAAGAAAGAGGCATGTGGAGCTCCACATGCTCACCAGAGGAATTAGGAGCCAGCAAAAGCAGTGTCATTGACTATCAGACGCTTGGCACTAGGAGCTGTTTGAGAAGAACAGCAATCAAAGTTGAGAGGATTTGCAGGGTGTTGTTCATGAGGAGATTTGGTCTTAGTCCCATCTAGCTAGAACAGAAAAGCCCTAATATATAAAAAAAATCCATCTTTTTTTTTTCTGAGTAATTTCTGAAAGACAGGGGCAGCTCCCACGCTTTTTTAATAATGTATAACAGTGTATAGACATCATCTGGGAATGTTTTCTTCCTGGGGGAAGGAGGGGACCTTTGTGGACTCGGTGGAGTGGGTGACATGCCAGGCTGCTTGGCAGGGTCAGGGCTGAGGCAATTCTGGCTTCGCAGGAAGCCTCAAAACCAGGGGAAACTTTAAAGCCTGGAAGTGGCAGCCACATGTAGTGGAGAGGTCTCTGAGGTGAGGCCATAAATGATTGGTGGTTTCCATGATCTCACCCTTTGACTTAGCTGCCCTGTTTACCCTCTGTGACTATTTACATGGAGCTGGCCCTTAGAAACCCGCTCAGTGTAAGGCAAGGTGTGTGTGCCCTGAATAAAAATGGGGGTTTGTGTGTTTTTGAATGTTTTTGAGGTTCTAACTGGACTTCCTCTCCTCTGTTTCATCCAGTAGACTGCAGCTGGAAAAGGTAAAGCTACCAATCATGATGGCTAAAAAGGGAAGGATTTTCCCTTCACCAGCTCGCTCTATGCTTTTTAGAGGTGTCTCTTTACTGACTATAGACAGAGGTTTATTCATCAGAAAAACCTCTTCTAAGCAACGAATAAGAAGCATTAAAATTTTTATTCTATTTTTGCTAAAAGTCCCAAGTATATGTTTGAAATATTCCATACTCAAAATGTTGGCGTAAACCACGAATCTGAATTTTTCAAGTCTCACATAGGTGCATTTACCAGCAGACAAGTACTGATTTCCACATCTAAAGTCTAGCCCCTCAAAATCAAAGAAATGTTTTTTCCAGTTGTCTAATTTTTTCTAGGTATTTGGTTCCTGCCAGTGAAGTTTTCAAAGCACCTCCATCCTGCTTCTGCACATAAACTGAGCCTTAACAGCATTAAGACTGGTTCCTATCTTAGCCCTAAGCCTATTTGGATTCATAGGATTCCCTGCCTGTCAGTTCCAGGTAGATTTGCTCAAAACTTATCCATTTTTACAGAATTAAAAAGGCTTCCTTTCATGTGCAATCAGATATAAAAATAGGCCAGTTGAAAGCAGTTGAATATCACTCTGTCATTCCAAGTGAAAACACTGGCACTTTCCTCTGGAATGCAGTGACTCAAGTCACCAAATAAGACAAAACCAAATAAATAATGACAACAGCAAATCCAGGACAGCTAAATTCCAAAGCAGTGCTTCAAACCTCGTATTTAAATCATTCCCATAGACCACCAATTAAATTTCTTACCTGCAGTGCAAGGAATAATTCTTTTTCCTTTGGTCGAGGTGAGTCAACCCTTACCTCCCACAGATGTGCTCTAAAGCCCAGCCACTGAAATGTGGTGGGAGATTTCTCATGTTAAAGGTATTTCACTTTGCCTGGAACAACCAAATAACCCTTGGACAACTGAGAGTATCTGAATATTAGGCTTTAGCCTGTGTTTAGGGATATTAATCTTCCTCAGAGGGAGATTAGCTGTCCCATACAGCATAGACTGGCAGGTAGGTTGCCAACAGAAGAAGGTGCTTTTCTTTTTATTGCCACAAGCTCCATACTGGGCTTTTTAATTGGCTGATTAGGAAAACCTGCTTGGAGCAAAGCTGGGAGGGAGTGAGCTGCCCCGGGCAGCTTGTCTGAAGGAGAGAGCTGGCTCTGGCTGCAGCAGCTGCAGGGAGCTGCCCCCAGCCCTCCTGCTGAACTCTGCTGCTCCCCAGCCCCCAGCCCCGAGCTTCCAGTGCTGCCTGCCAACCACCTGGCTCCTTCTGGCTCTGGTTTGAGGCCACCAGCCATGCCTCATTCCCACTGCAGCCCAAGCCCTGGTTCCACCCCATTGTGTGGTCCTTCCATCAGTGCTCTGGCCACCTCTGATGCCATCCTGGCATGAAAGCATCCCACAATTGCACATCCAGGCAGCTGTCGAGCCAGGTCTCACCTGCACTCGTGTGATAACAGCCTCACCTTGTACCTGTGAGGGCCTGGGACACTTTGCAGGCCCCTGAGTTATCCTTTGGGCTGCTGAGGAGACCTGGCTGTGCTGCCATGCAAGTGATGATCTCTTCTTTTTGGGAGGAAAGTTTCCATGGCTGCCAGACTCCGTGTGGAGTTTATCTGTACTGGGCACAGGCTGAAGCTAACAAGTCACATTGCCAGACTGGGAGAGGTCTCACTTTCTGAACCTCAAATGTATTGAAGGGTACAGATGTGCTCTATTTGCTGTATTCACGCCTTAGGGCACACAAAGAGTGTGAACCAGGCAAAATCAAACCACTCAGAGCTCAGTGGTGCCAACATGGATTACATGGATTACATTACACACTTCTCTCTATCACTTTCTTTTTCTTTCCCCTGAGAATGATTCTTGAACTTTCTTGACAAATTAAGGCTCCCCAGTTTACTTCCAGGCTCTTTAGTCAAATGTTGATTCTGCTCTCACGTCTGACTTTGAATGCCATGGTAATGTTAAAGGTTGACCTAAAAATTAGATGTTTAAAGGAGGATCTTGAGTCTTCCCAAACACATTTGGGCTGTGCCCACCAGCCTGACAGATAATAATTGTCAAAGATTTTGACCAACCCAGCCCTTTGATTGCCTGTCCTCCTCAAGAATTTTAAACCACCCTTGTTCTTAACACACTTTGTTCCTAAAGCCCTGTGGGAGCCCCACAGTATCACTGCTAAAGGCAAAGCTCATCTAAAGGTTCTCTTTTTAACTTTTCTGGCCTGAGCTCATCCACTCAGTTGCCCACACACTTGCTAATGCGAGCAGCTGCTTTGCAAATATCTTTGAGAGGAAGGTTAGTTCTGTATTTCAAAAGTTCACAAATCAAGCTGCACTGAAAGGGCTCTTTAACCTCAGCCTTAAGCATCCTCAGCATATCATTAGGAAGATTAGCAGAGCCTTTAGCACCCCACTGAATTTCCTTATGTATGGAAAGGCCTGGCAGATCAAACGAAACATTACTTCAAATAGCTTTGACTTATCTTGTGCTTACCCTAGCCCCGCTGGCCTCTCAATCATCATATTTTCTTCCAGTAGGGATTGCTTTTAAAGACAACAGTTTATCCTTCAAGATCCTTGCTTTGACCCTTTCATCTTTCCCAAAGTTCCTTACTGAGATGTACAATTAAAAGTAACAAACCAAATAGTTGGTAGATAAAAATGTGTTCAAATTAAGAGAATAGTTGCGACTCATAATTACTGCTTGGTTCTGCTAATGAAGTGACAAAGAATCTGAGTAAAATCATGTTTATTTTTTATAGATTTGCCTGGAACTTGGCAGAAACTCTTCACAAACACTGAAGTCAGTGATATTTGGCCTTCTTTGGCATTTTCCAAGTAGGATGTGACCGACTACAGAGTGTTAAGGGGTCAGTCCCTGTTCTGCAGCCACATGTGGGTGTGTTTGGACCTTTCCACCCACACAGAGACCCCAGCTCAGGGTGTTCCAGATGCAGGGCCCACCCACATGGACTGACTGCAAGCAGAGGTGTCTGGTTCATTAGCATGCCTCCTATAAAACTGTATTATTCATCAGTTTAGGGTATTAAGCACTTTATATTTAAATTTCCTTCAGGGGCTTGTTATTTATTCTTTAGGTGTGTTTTAGCATGTTGTAATATGAAATCCACTTTCATTTAATCAGTTTAAAATGTTTCCAGGTTTATTACTTACATGTAAATCTGAATTGAGATATATATGCAATAACCAAGGAATATAGATTTGTAAATGAGATGTTTGACCTTTACCTTTTTTCAAAATTACACAACTGCTAACTCCTGTGTAAATGAGTCATCAGAAGAATTAAAAATCAGGTACATAACTGTTACTCCATACCATATCTGTTTCAGTTAAGCATCAGCTGCTATTTCCATTCTAAATCCCATTTTCATGGGTATATAATTTGATGTTTTCAATTATATGGGGCTTAAACTTCCCTTAGTACTCTTAAGTTCACAAATAAGCATGGCAATTCAAAGTTAAATGTCTGTGCTTCAAAAAGTGTCATTTAACAATAAAAGGATAAGATTTGTATTCTAAGGTTTGGGGGTAAATGGTGAAAAGGAACCTTATAAAATTATGGTTTAGATTGGTTTGCTATTTAACCCCTGTGGCATTTAACAGCATTTTAAACTAAGTCTTTTGTTATTTCCATTCTACTTCTTTTCAAATTAGCTTTCAAAAACCGCACACTTTTAAAAGCTGGGAAATAGATCATCTAACAGATATCAACAGTCTCCCACCCTCAGACAAACAGGGTATGTAAACAACCTAATGCTAATTATCTGCAATTAAAATCAGTATCAGACAAAGAAACATGGAGTTTTCATAGGGCAGTCCAGAATACTTTGAGTCAGAACCAGAGATATGTTTAAGAAGTATGAGCACTGTATCATAAATTTTATGTCACTTAACTCGGAGGTAGTTGCCTTCTAACCCTGATGAGCAGAGAAATGTGCCCTTCACATTCTGCTATCATGTAGATATTAAATTTGTCAAAACTCCAGTGGCATACCAAAAACTACAAAGAAAATAACTGAGCCCTATTGTTTTCAAGAGGATAAATTCCAGTTATTTGATTTAATTTGGCATCCTTAACATCAAAGGTCAAGGTCTTCCTATAATTGATGTCAGGAAAGGCTGGCCTGGAAACAGAGACTAGAAAGAATAAAAGGAAGAAAGGGATTTATTGAAAGGATCCAGCCTGGGCAGTGCAGGAACCCCTTGGGGCTGCACCCAAGTCAAACCCACAAATGGGCACAAAATGGATCCTGGGCACGAGGCCTCACATTTTGATAGGTTTTGGTCCATCAGCACATTGGAGTGAATTGTCCAATTCCAGCTCCAGGTGATGAAGCTCTATCTTCCTTGTTCCCTCTCTTCCTTCACTGCTGTTTACACTCTTGGTCCTAGAATTTGTCCTTGGTGCCCAGCTAGAAGGGAATTGTTTTGTCTCCCTACTCTGTGAGGAGAGCTTCCCAACCCTTAATGTGAAGCCCAGAACTACACACTAAACCAGCACAGAATCTGAAAAATATAAAAGCTAAAACTTAAGGCATCATAATAATGCAAAATTTCTCGCCAGTTCTCCTGGTGTATTTTGTAATTTTTGGCATCACTTTGTCTGCAGATAAGGGAGGAAAACTAGAAAAGTTTGGTATCATGGATCAGATAACCCTCCCTTTTCAGGCTGGACCTTAATGATCTGGGATCTCTGGATATTGTGGCAGGTTTTCTGGTTGGAGTGGAACAATGATTAGATCCCCTTTACTCAACTTTATTTAGTGCTGAGCCCCTCTCCTAAGGTTTGCCTGTATTTGTCTGATGTATTTGGAGTGGAGGGGGCAACTTCTGTCCTAAAAGTCTCCAAAGTTAATGCTAAGCAGACACTGGGACTTCCTCCAAACCCTGTGGTGCAGAGTGGGGAACGGGATGAGCGCTGCTGGCACACAGCTCTGAGCCTTCCTCTGCAGCGGAGGCCACAGAGCCGTGTAGTGGGCTCCAATCATAAATCATTAGCATTCATAAACCTCATTTCCTGCCAGCAACAGCCAGTCAGCACTGAGAAATCATAATTTCACAGTGGATTGCCATGCAAGCTGAAATAAATCCCCGAGGCAGAGCACCGCACGCTCTGTCCTGGAGCGTGGCAGGCCGCCCCCAGGAAGTCTGCTAAAGGAGATGCTGAGCACTCTGCTCTCTTTTTATACACGTAAATTCTTTTTTTTAATCTATTTTTATGTGTTCCACCTCTGTACCATCTGTGTTAAAAAGCAACTTCAAGGCTCTAGCAGCCCTAAAAAAAAGCTGGTAGTGCACTTTTCTTATCTCTGCTGCCTGCAAAGAGAAAATTAGTAAAGGCTCCTCGATACTGAGCAATCGAATGTGTTTACCAAAAAGAACCATCAATGACACAGAATTCTGCTCTGGACTCTGTAAAAAGATAGTATAAACATCTGCCTTATCATTTACTGTACATCTTTCCCATGCACTTATTTTTTATAAGTATCTTAAAATACCCAGTGTGTTCTTGCCATTGTATTTTTAAGAGTATTTTGAGCAGCTAAGCTATTTCCTCAGTGATATCTATATTCTGCTGAGTCAAATATTTGCACTCAATTCAAAAGTAATGATGAAAGTTTGACATTTTAGGTTTTCACTTTTGCTTTTTGTTCCAGACTCACAAAATAATAAGCAGTTTCCCTAAATAAATCTTTTCTACAAGGCATCTTTGTTCAGAGAGCTTTGTAAACATGGCTCGTAGAGTGAAGCAGCACAGGGCTGAGTTTGAGGCTTCCAAATCCACAATAAAATTATATAGGTAATTGGGAAGATGGATGCATTTCAGAAGATGTAAGAGCCAAGAATGTCTTCTACCTTCACTGAAACTGGTAACACACATTTTTCCTTGTAGCCCAAAACAGAACCAAACAGGAGAAAATACTCTTACAAAATAATTTGGTATTAGAATGATGAGATTCTGATTGTTATTAATGGATGTGAGACCAGCCTTTCATCCCATTGCAAATTATTCTTCAAAACCAGCATTAAATCACACTTTCAGAGTCAAAGGCCTCTCACTCAGGCAGCTCTGGGCTGGTATGAATTTGTTTCCAGTCCATAGATTGTCTGTATATTTAAATGCAGTTATAACATTGCAGAGCTGATCTCACCAAACTCGTTGAGTCCTAATTCATCTTTGGTGATTGTCTCCTTTAGATCATAGTGAAAAGCACATTTTGGTGTGTAACTGTGGCTGAAAGATGAGGTTGGACATGAAACTTATTTTTTAACATTCTGGTGGTAACAGCTATGAATTGTTCAATGTATGCTTCTCTTCCAAAGCCATACTACTTTACTTTAAATAGACACCATTTTTGCTTGTACAAGGTGTGGTTTTCAACCTACATCTCCACGATGCAATTCATGAAAATCATATCGAGGGGTAAACCTGGGTGCTTTCTTGGAGAGCCCAGGCTGTGAGCACAAGGAGGCACTCAGATAACCAAAGCGAAAACAGAGGTGTGAGTTTGCTCTGCAAAGGTGGCAGGTGCATTGCAGGACTACAAAGGGGACCTACTCCCTTTGGGAACCTGCCAAAAACACAGCAGCTGAGACAGGAAGGGCTACAGTGAGCTCATGTTTATTTTAATATTGTTTGTTTCTCTGCTCAAACAACTCCCTGGATTATTTTGACCTCAAGTGCTCATTCCAAAAAAGCGTTTGTGTGTAAATACCACCTGCATGGTGGAGCACACCACAAGCCACTGCTGCCTCTGTGTTACTTTCTTATCATTCAGAATCCCTTATCATTCACAATGTGAGAAGGTGGCTGCCTGCACAGCCAGCCCATGGGCTGCCAGGCTCTGCAGATGGCAGACACATGTGTGCACAACATCCACATTTTATAGCTCTGATCAATACACTGAAGGCTTTCCCACCTCTGATGCTGTCCTGGTAAAAGTTGTCTCTCTTTAGTTTCTGGTTAATCTCTGTCCCTGTAATTTCCAGATGATACTGTCTTTAAATATTTGCATTTAATTTTGGCATTGGAGAGCAGTTGGCCTACATATTGGATTTTCCTAGTGCCAACATTTTCGTGCTGTTATCTAGCATTTTAATTTATTAGCTCCCCTCCTTAGTGAAGAATTAACTTTGATCTTCCCTTATCTGCTCTTGTGTTTGTGGTGAAAGTATCTTCTCTAAAGCAATTCCTTATTTTCTGGCTTCATGGGAAAACTCAGAGGTTAAAATCAGCCCTTCTCCTCAGCCTGTGGTGCCCTGGGGGTGCAGAGCCACCTCACCTGAGCTGTGCACCTCTGAGGGTGGGAGCAGGAGCAGAGCTGCATTTCACACCATGCCTTGGCTTTGGGGCCACTGTGAGGTGATTCACCTGGTTTATCATCTGAATATCCATGCACCTCCAACGACTGGACTACCAGAAACCCATTGTTTTATTGTCCTGGTTCTGAACAGGCAAAGGGTTGAACCTCCTCAGGGGCTGAAGAAGGAAAAAATATGAAGCCTCTCAGACAGCAAAATATGCAAAGTTCAGTCCTGTTTTCTTTGAACAGGCTAACTTGTATTTTCTATCAAATATTTTCAAATATTTTTTTATCTCTTTCGGCTCTTAAAAAACAGTTCCCATAAGATTGTAACTTAACATTAAAAATAAAACCTGTACCTATTTACTTATTTGTTCAAACATCTACTCAGGTGTCAAATACAGAAGAGGGGCTTTTTACATCACTTTCTGCCAAGAGGAGTAGTACCACCCATGCAGACTTCAAGAGATGGCAGTCTCCACAGGTTTAGTTAAATAAAAATGTGAGGGAAGTGATCCCACTGAAGGTCTGCCTGCCCCAGTCCATTCTCTCTGGTGGCATCCAAAGGCCAAGAGCAGGAACAGACCAGGCACAGACAATTTCCCCACTCAAACTCTCCCAGCTTCTGACCCCTCTCAGCTTCAGAGGTGGTTTCCTTGATTTAACAACCCTCAGTGGATTTCCATTCCAGGAACTTGTCCAATTTCCTCTTAAACCTTCAGCATCCACAGTCTCATCACTCCTGACTTCACAGACCTTGTCCCTGCCCTTGTCAGCTGCCTCTCTCCTGGGACAGACCTCGTGGGTTTGGTGGCTTCCCCTGTGGGAGCTGAATGACTGACACTTTGTCCCTCTTCAAATCATTGCCCATTTCATAAAGGAGAGATGTCACAGCTGACCACAACAGTAGATCAGACAGCAATTTCCCCACGGGAATTGCTCTCTGCTGGGAATGGAATATATACATTTTATGTGAATATGCTCAACCCATGGATATCCCAAAGCAATGTTTTATCACATTTTCTAGCTCTTTCATGATGATTTCATTTCAGAATGATTAGACTATAAGTTTTGGATTTTAAATTGCCATTACATGAATGCCTCAGCCATCAGAGGAATGGCACATTTTAGTATGTACAGTGTTTACAGGATTGAGAATAGTTCTGGAAAATTGTTTTTTACAATGCAAACGTTTTCAGGGCTTTCTGCTTATTGAACCTAATCAGGAGTCACTTCCAGAGAATATTTTTACAATAGTTCTATAAAAGCTTGTAAAGAGCAACACCAGTACAAGTGCATGCAGGAACAAATAAATTAATTACAGTGTGAGTTGCTGGAGGAGATAATGGCTCTCTCTCCTTGACCATGTGCCATTCTGGAGAGATATGGAGCATCTGACTGCCCAAGTGTTCATTTACACTTCACAGCACCATTATTTACACATAAATGGCATTTTTATAGTCTTACTGAGGACTTGGAATATCATCATTCTACTCCCTGGTTTGAAGATGGAACTCAAACCAAATTCCCATTTTGTGATCAGGTCCTTTTACATTAAAAAAAAAAAGGACTAATTGAGGTGCCTGATCACAATTAATTCTTTTGCTCTCATTCCATTTGTTTTTTGCTCTCTGCAAGCAACATTTTCTACTTAAAAAGTAAACACAATAAAGAAAATAAAGCCAAGAGGAAGGAAATGTGTAAATCTTTGTCAGCTTTGCATTGCCACAGTAAATGCAATGTGATATTTCCAGCATCCACTAGAACAGCATCATTTCTGCTGCTGACAGTGTGATTACTCTTTTTTTTTTTTTTATGGGAGAAATACAGGAGCTTTTCCTGTGTTAAGATCTCATTTTTAAAATCTCATTCACTGGCTGGTACCAGACTTCTCAAATTGGATATTTTTCTTCTCAAGCCATGCATGGATGTACATTCTGATCCTACTGTTAAACTTAATGGAAAAAAAAAAATTGACCTGACCATGTCAGCACATTTTTATGAGCAAAACCCCAGAGTCTCTTATTCGAACTCCTGGTAGCTTATGGGTTTATATACAGCTTTGGTAAGAGCTTTTATGTAAGTGAATGTATTTTAAACCAGTATTTGTCAGAATTCTATATTATTACATTTTTCCAATTCTGTTGATTTATGTGTAATCTTCTCATTTCCTCCCTCAGCCCTGTAAAAATGATCCTCACTGCTGTGCTGCTCATGCAGCAAAAACTGGCCAGCTTTGCTTCAGAGGGCTGTGTGACTGTCCTGACAGTGCTCACATGCCAAAAATCCCCTCAATAATTATTTCTGTCTCCTAAATCTTCTTTCTCTGCTTTTCCCACTCCATGGAAACTCTTCCTTGACCTGTATATGTGCCCTGTTTTAACAGTTTGTTGCTATACTTGCTATACTTGTTGCTATGTGGTGCTGCTCTCAACCTTGTATACATTTTCTTTTCTTCTGTATAAAAAACTGCAGGTGACAAATACACAGGCCTGTTAAAATTATTCCAGACTGTCAACCCTCATTCCTTTTTCATTTTTTTTTGTGGGAAAATTCAAATGGAGGTCTCCATCCCCTAGGAAATCATTGCCTTAAATCTGTTGCACAGTTAGAGTCTATGAAACCAACTTGTTGCAATAAATTAACAGCTTAAATAAACTTATCTATGCCCTTATTCCCAATAACATTTTAAAATGAAAGTGCATTTTCATGTTAAAATTTAAATTCTGAAGATTTTTTAAACCCATTCTTTCAAAGTTACTTTTTTTACACAGCTTGGCCCCACAAGTTGTAATTTTTTAAAATTTGAATTATAATCATAAAATGATAGAATGGTTCGGGTTGGAAAGGACCTTACAAATCTTCTTGTTTCAACACCTCCACCATGGGAAGGATGACCTTACAAAATACATTCATTTATTTTATAAATAGTCCAAGTTTCATTGCATTTTTCTAGTTTTCTTATTTCAAAACAAAAAATCCTTACCAAAGCAGTTCCCAAAATCCAAGAGGTGTTAGTTAAATAACATAACTCCTCCAAGTATGGTGAAATCTTTAAATAACTGTGTTGTTTTTTTTCCTACAGCTCTGTTTATTACATTTATTATCATAAAATACATTTATTTTATCTTTATACACTTCCGTTTTTATATTTATTTGAATCCTTTCATTCCAGTTCTTTTCCAGGAGCAGGATTTTGCATTCCCAGGGAACATGAGGGCCCCATAAGCAGTAAATGCTCCCTGTGCAAGTCCTTAGGTCACCCTGGCCCCTGCCCCAAAGTGCTCAAGATGAATAATAGTGCCATATGTAACCCCAGTGCCACATTTTGGTGTATTCACGGTCCCAAATGTGCAGCTCCATGGGGTGAGGTGACCTCCACTGGCTGAGGGACATCTTTCAAGGCACAGGTGTCACAGAACTGTGGCTTGGCAGCTCATATGTGGGCGAGTTCTTTATTTTCTCATTTCACAACATCCCTCTAGGGCCCTGGAGGGCAGAACTTCATTCACACCCTCTGGGACTGCCCGGGTCACAATCTGCTCCCTCACACAGCCTCTGGTACCTGGTGAGTTGTGGCTTTTTCTCTGGTTGTCTCTTTGCAGCCTGGCTGAAAAAGGCTCCAGCACCCCTTCATGAACTTGGATTGGGCTTCCTGTCTCCTCTGCCACCCAATGACTAATTACTCATTTCCAGCTATTAATAATTTATATTACATCCTCCTTCTTAACCTCAGAGGTATTCCCTTGGATTTATGTGCTTTAGATTTCTGCAGATGTGTTCATGCTGCTGCAAAGGCTTCGCTGAACACCTGCCTGAAATAAAGAGCAATTTTCCAAGCAATATTTTAAAATATTTTACATCTGTCATGAAAATTAAGAAGTTTATCTCTGAGTTCCCTGCTAAGTCTAATGTGTCAGATTGTTCTTATTCTTATACAGGAGTATTTAAAATTCTGGTTTCCCAAATAGCTGCACAGCTGCACTTCCCTACACACTTGTTCTTGCCTTGTCCTTCAGTCTTCCTCCAAAAATCTCTTTGCAGAGCCTGGGTTATGATTATTGCAGAAGATGTTCTGGCTGCTACCAGCCAGCCTGGTTATTACTGCTTTTTATCACAATCCTTTCTGGTGATCTGGGCTGCCCAAGGGGATGTTTTTCCCAAACATGTAATTATCCTCCGTTTGCCACTTCAGCTGCCAGGACTGAACCCCTGGCCAGTCTTTGATTAGTCAAATTTAGAGCCCATGGCTCTGTGCTGTTGATCTCTCTCCCCTGCCTGACCTAAATTCCATTCTACACCTGCCATGCTGCATTTGCTTAAATCTGGAACAAATTCTGGTTCTTGATGTACTGCCAGTGTGGGGTTTTAACTCGGGGAGCTGACTGGGCATGGGGATTTGTCTCTGCACCGACTTGTGGACCTGCCACAGGACTGCTGTGCTCGTGCCTCTGACTCAGAGAGCTCCAGGGATGGAGGACACATCCCAGGGTGCAGCCCTTGCCCAGAGCCCCTCGCTCCTCCTGCTGCTTCCATTGCTCCTGCTTTGGGCTGGCACTCCCCACCCAGGAAAGTCTGAGTGCATAAAATCCAGTCAGTTGTGGATGAAAAAAAAATAAAAAATAAACCAACATCATGGAACAAACACCTTTCTGTAGAAGTCATATTTCAAAGAGTGTAGCTCAAAGTAAAAAGAAGTTTCTTGGAGAAATGTGGTCACTGGCTCTACGTTCACTTCCCTTCTGGAAGGGATTTATATATTTATATCATTTTTTTTCTAATACATGATGTAATCTATGTTTTTCTCTTACAAAGAATAGCATAAACATCATGCTATAACATACAAATAATAAAATAAGCATTAATCTGTAGTTGGGGCTAGGAAGCAGGGTGCCACAGCTCTTGCTACCTTCAGATGAATATTTACTTTTACTTTTATAATTTAAACTGATCTATGCATAGGGAAATTGGTCAGAAACCTGACTTACATCCAAAATTAGAGAACACTAGAACATTTTGATCCAAAGAACTTGGTCAGAGCCATAGCTTAAATATGACTGGAAAAGCCCACAGTATCCACGATCCTATCCAGGTCAGCATGACTTCTAAAACAGGATTTTTGCTTTCCTCTAAAACAGGATTTTTGCTTTTCTCTAAAACAGGATCTGTTGGCATGTCCTTGGAGCTCCACCACAGCTGATCACGGATCAGCATTCCCAAACAAGGCAGAGCTCCACTCTGCATATTCACAAAACCTCAGGACCAAAATAATGGGCCAGTTGATAAAGCGTAAATAATTCTCCACACCTGGAGACCCATCCAAAAGGTGGAGAATCCTATTCATGGAAATAGGCCCCTGAATTATGCCAAAATCTCACTTGGGAGTCTAAATCCTGGAGTGAGTCTGACCAAGGTTATATGATCCATCTGAGAGATCTAGAATTTAAAGCCTTCTATTCTTGGAATACCTAAACCCAAAAAAATTTCTCCTTTTTGGTAAGAAATATCCAGATTCTCTCCAATAAGAGATTTTATTTTAATAAAACCTACTGAAAGATGCAAAGTGGAACAGTTTAATTAAAATTAAGACAATGGGGAGAGTTTCCAAGTAACCAGAAACTTTTGTGGCTCAAACTACATGAACTACATTAATTATCACTGCAACCTAAGTTCAAACAAAGATGCAGACAGAAAGAAAAGTATTGATGGATAAAATTAAGAAGGCTGGGACAGATAGTAAAGTGAATTATTTGTGTCAGTGTGTCACCAGTACTTTTTCAGGTGACTATAAATCTAAAATGCTTCCTTGTATTTCATGAAGGTTGTGTTATATTCAAAAGTACTTCTTGATATTGCAGGTGGCACTGGAGACTGGAATTCAATCTTCAGTGTCTCCATTTGAAATTTACACTGTTTTCAAAAATAAAGACACAAGGAAGTGAATTCTTTTCAGTTGTTTGTTATTTGTTAAAGGGAATTTGCCTTTGACACGTGTGCACGGTGCAAAGGTCCCTTGGGGTGTGCCTGTCCTGTTACTGCTACCATTAATAATAATGTAAATAAGCTGCCAGCTCAATTCTTAAGCAATTCTGCCCTAAATCTTAGCTTTGATCTCTTCACATTTCAAAGGCAATACATTAATATGACATTTTAATTGGCCTCGTTTAGCTTATGCCATCTGACCTTTTGTCAGGTGAAGAGTTGGAGGTGTCTGGATCCCATCTCCTTCCCACAAAGTCACAGACACTGGGGTAAAGCACAGGGAAGAGAGAAATCTCTGGCATTAAACTCAGATGGTGAAACAGTTGACATTAGGAAATAGGGCTGAAAATTGCCCCATTGTTAGATTTACTTTGGTAAAAAATGTGGGTTTAAATAGTTTGACTACCATTTTGATAGTTAGCCAGGAGGCTGCTTAGACTGATAAGTTCTTTAGAGTCTGATTTACTTTCTTGTCCCTTGCCCTCATGACCAAGCCAGGAGTGGTATTGGTTAGTCTGGTACCTTTTATCACTAACAAAATCTCCACTCTGAGCTGAACACTGCTTTTTTTCAGAAGAAAATTCTCAGAAATCTTGGTTTTCATCGAGAAAATTTGAAAATTTCAAACCAGCTTTAAAGTCCAGAAAAAAATCTTCAGCTAAGTTACTATAACATTTTTAAACTCCATCTGGGGCACAAAGAGTCTAGACTGGATAGAAGATCTGGCCCAATTATTTGGTTAATTCTAATTATGGTTAAAATTCTAGTTTGGTTAATTCTAGTTATTTGGTTAATTTAAATAATTACAGTTATTCCATTGGAGATTGTATTTTTCAGAGTAGCACTGCATGTTCCTGCTGATGGCTGCAAGCAGAGTTTTGATGCCTTAAGTTTTAGCTTTTATATTTTTTGGATTCTGTACTGGTTTAGTGTGTAGTTCTGGGCTTCTCATTAAGGGCTGGGAAGCTCTCCTCACAGAGTAGGGAGACAAAACAATTCCTTTCTAGCTGGGCACCAAGGACAAATTTCAGGCCCAAGAGTGGAAACAACAGTGAAGGAAGAGAGGGAACAAGGAGGATGAAGCTTCATCACCTGGAGCTGGAATTGGACAATTCACTCCAATGTGCTGATGGACCCAAACCTATCAAAGTGTGAGGCCTCGTGCCCGGGATCCATTTTGTGCCCATTTGTGGGTTTGACCTGGGTGCAGCCCCAAGGGGTTCCTGCACTGCCTGGGCTGGATCCTTCCAATAAATATCTTTTACCCTTTTATTCTACCTGGTCTCTGTTTCCAGGCCAGCCTTTCCAGTTTGACAATGGCCAAGTCTCCCTGTTCCCCCAGCTCAGGAGCACAGCAGGACTCATGGACAGCACCATGGCTTGGAACCAAAGCTCTGTCACGGTCTGCCTTTGAGACCTTTACTGTCTGTCCTGAAGGACTTCTGGCAAGACCTGCCGCAGATCTGAGGTTTGCAAAGGGGGTGAAGGGATTACAGGTACCTCATGGGCAGTTGGTGCTTGCAGCCCTGTATTTCTGCTGACTGATTTTGGCTAACTGACAAGGAGGAGCAGGGCCTCCACACCACTGGTGTCTTTTCAGTCAAATACCCAACTCCTCTGGGGCTTTTTAGCATGGTAGCCTTGGAGACAACTAGAAAAAAATCAATTACTGAATCAATGCCAAGTGGGAAAACGAGACAAAGAGCCTCCCAAGAGCACAAAAACCTGAGATGAGACTGAAAAAAATAAACAAGAAGAATGGTAGTCCTACTTCATTCTGAAGTGGAGCTCACATAAAATAAATGCTGATGGGTTTGCTCTCCAAGTGGAACATGGGAGAGGGTGAGCAGAGACTGCGAAAGAAAAATCATTTGTGCATTAAATATCTGGAGGGAGCACTTTCAGTCATGCTGGAAACTCCAATTTTTCCAAAGCCTCCTGCAGCTGACTGCACAAATGCCTAGGAAAGAGTAAAGGTGTCTTGGATCAGGCAGCACCCAATATGTTTATGCAGCCCTGATGGGAAGAGACATGTTTATTCAAGCTGCTTGCCAAAATTATATGTGCTGGAGGCTGCTAAGGAAGGGAAAGAATTTATTATTTGTAACAGTGCAATGTTATATATGTATAAGAAAACTCACCTAAGTAAAATGGATTCTAAGTAATTCCAAGCCAGGCTTTCACAAACTGGAGAAGGAACAGGGGAGAGGAAAAACAGGGTGGGGGATAGAAAAATGCTTTGAGTTGGATTCTTACCTCACAGAAGCTCCACAGTGGGTCAGTGTGGGCAGGAATTGGGCACCAGAGTGTGCTGTACCCCACAGAGGTGACACCACTGTCCCAGCCTCCTTCCCTTCCCAACACCACCAGTACCTCCATCCTTAAATGCCTGTTGGGCAACAGGGGCCAGCAAGCCAGCCTAGCTGAACTCCAAGTATTTTTTCTTGGGGTGAATTCCCTGAATCAACAAAACCAGCAAGTTTGTGGGCATTATGGAAAATAATATCTGCATTATTCCATTCCTAATGGAATAATATCTATATAATGCCATTACTCTTAGATTGCAGTGTAGCATCACTAAGTTGAGAAAATAAATAACCAAAAAATCCATGACCTTGCATGTTTGAAAAATTACAGAGCAATCCTTCTAGTTTCTGCAGCGATTCTGAAAAGCACATTTTCTTGCCAAAGCCTACTTGCTCTGAACTTTGGAGCTATATCTCCTTGCTAGATTGAGCTGGATCTCACTATTGAAATGTAACTCATGGGCAAGAGCCTCGTATAATCTGCCTCAAGGAATTATTACTGCACTTAAAGCAAATTGTTTTGCAAGCACTGTGTTTCTGTTTTGTAATAAATCTTGATTTTCTTTGTCTTGCTTTATTTTGCTTCAGTGAACAACATCCACTCATTGTCTTTTTTTCCCAAGATTTTTGAATAATTATTGTTTTCAAAGCAAGAGGTTTTGTTTGATTAAGTATTAATAGTTGTATAAATCTGCATACCTCAAAACACACACAAAGAAAGACAGGGAGATGAGACAGCAAAGAGAAACTGAGGAGAGCAGATTAAAGAGAAAAAGAGAGAAAACAGAATCTTTCTGTTTGAGTCATTGCAGCTCTTCCACTTGCATTTGTGATATTTTCAAGGAGCTTGAGACCCTGGTTCTCAAGAAGAACTTGGGAAGATGCAGTTATGTAGCAGATGATTTTGTGGACACACATCCTGCATTGCTCTGTCTCTCTCACTTGGCTACAGCCAGAGGCAAGCACAGAAGCAAGGTCCTGCAGTCAGCTGAGCCTGTCTCATTTTTTAATTAAATGTGGGAATTCCCTTAGATATTGTTTTAACATTAAAAAAAAACCCAAAATTTTTAAACAGGAGCATTTCTGGCACTTTCTTTTCAAGCCAAACAACGAGGTGGGGAGTGGGGTGAAGATACTGACCTCTATCCCAGCCAACACCAAGACAGGGTTTGGCTACTTTTGTTTTGCCCTTTTCCTAGAAATTCTCTCCTAAACTCTCTGCCCATACCCCAGGGACTGGATCCTCACCAGCCCCATCCACCTGCATGGGATAGCAGCAACCAGGAAGGCAAAAGAGCTTTGGTTGATCTTCCTTGGGAGGAGGCCCTGAGTCCCACAGAAATGGCCATTCAGCAGGGATCAGCAGGGTGAAGGAGAAAGGATTTTGGTGCAGGCTGTGTCCAGATGTGCAGCGGCAGTGTGGGGAATACCTCACTCCACACTGCACAGTTTGCACTTTTATTGTGTGGAAGCTGATTTCTTTGGGGTTTTTCTTAGGCAAACAATTGCTGTGCTATTCCTGAACCAGCACTTCCTCCCTCTGGAGAAGCCCAGGCACCTCAGCTTCTTCTTGGGATCCAGCTCTTGGCTCCCCTGCTCAAGAAATGCATTTGTTTGATACCATAACTCAGGATAAATATAAAATGCAATAAAACCTTTGAAATACTTAACAGAGTGGATCTTGAAATTTTATAGGCAGAGATCTTGGGTGCCCTTTACCCTGTAACTTCACTGAAATACTTTGTAACTGAAGAAATTTAAAAACAAGTCTATCAAAGGATTTAATTTTCCATGATTTAAGCATAGTTTTAAAGAACATTTAGCACTTATTAGCTCTGTGCTTTGTGTAAATGCATTAGCTGTTGCCAATATTATTTAATCTGTATCTGCATTAACTTGTATTTACCATCTGTTCCTTACATGGAACCCTGTAATAGGTTATGTTTAACATCAGATTAATGAAGAAAAATGGGCCTGCAATCACATTTTGTAGTAAACTGTTGTCTCAGCTCTACTTTTAGTGTCATTTACAGCAGGTGGGCAGTGGCAAGGGATTTAGTGATGGTGCCTCAGCAAAGTGAGTCATGGCCAGGCCCTGTAGAAGGTCACCCTCTGAGCCTGCCAGGATTGTCTGCTGGGAAAAGTTGGTCCCATTTCCAGTGTGAGGAAAATTCAGCAGAATAGGGCATACTGGAATAAGGAATATTTGTCCTGCAAGGGACAATTCCATTGGTAAGTCAGTATTTTCAGGTGAGGTGTTTGTTAAGATTTCTCCATTTGAAATAGCTCTCTTGGGAAGGTTTTAGCAAAGAAGTCAACGTGTCACCTGACAACCAAAGCCATTTGTATCCAACAGGACACCCCAAACTCACCACCCCTGAATCTGTGGCTGCTTCTAAGGAGTTCTGTCTTAGCAGTACAGTCCCCAGTGCACAGAGGAGAGTCCTTTGAGGACTGGCATGTCACATTCAGAAGAAAAAAACTGGTTTTCCATTGTTTGGAAATTTCTTCCGTGCCTCCTAGAGAACATATAAACAAAAAGAAAGTAAAAACATACAAAAGAATATTCCAAGAAAATGTTGCAATGAAAAGAAAACAACAGAGAATTTCCTCTGTTTGGATCAGTAAATACAAAGAAAATCTCTACAAACAAACTTCTTTCAGTGAGACTACGAGTGAAGTTCACAGCACAGGTCATGAGATCCTGGGCTGTTACTTCCATTTTGGGGGGAATTACTGAGAGAAATTCCTCCCAGCCCTGGTGAAGGCTGTGTGTGTTGTGTGGCCAGGTCTCCAGCTGACTGTGGGGCTAGCACACCACCCCTGTGATGCTGGCTGCAGTTCCTTCAGGGGAAAAACAAGCTCAGTGCAGAAGCTGTAACTCTTCAGGGATAAATAAGAGATATCTGCTGTTTTAGCTATTTTTCATGCGGCAAAGACACTGCCATGTGCAGGTCACCACCCAAACCCTGACACCAGAACATCAGCTGGGCCTGGTGGCCATGGGGCAGTCAGCTGAGCGTCACTGCCCTGTGTCCAGTGTGTCCAGCAGCCTCTGCAGGAGGTTCAGCACAGCTGCAGAGGTCCAGTCCTTCTGGAAGCTCTTGCTTTATGCCCACGATGTTTTCCCCTGTGTTTAATATCCTCTAGTTCACTGATTTAATCGTGGAGGTCTAGCCAAGATGACATAATTATTAAACACTCTGTTCTTGAATTCCTTGTAGCAAAAAAATAGAGTTTTCTCTCGATCTTTTATTGGTTGATTTTGCTATGAATGATGTATGTGAGAAAGTGTCTGTGCCCACAGTGCAGGTTGTGTGCTGTCTGAATGATCACAGCCATTAAAATGCAGAGATTTTCCCCCTAAAATACCTGCAGAGGAAGATATTCTGTATTTACTGGTTCAGCTGTAAAATGCAAAATAGACACTTAAACCCAAATTTAACAAAAAGGACATGAGCAGCAT
This sequence comes from Phainopepla nitens, assembly GCA_013400175.1. NCBI lineage: Eukaryota > Metazoa > Chordata > Aves > Passeriformes > Bombycillidae > Phainopepla > Phainopepla nitens. Next base: position 650,766 of record VXBQ01003389.1, read on the forward strand.
CTCTCAGGGCCTTCTGTGTAAACTTGTGAGCATTTTCAATACAGAGGTGTCTATAAATTACTTGATTTCTTTGAAGGTTTAGTTGGAAGTGCTTTGCTTTTTCCAGCCATTTTTTGAGTCACATAGCTGTGACCACACCAATCTCTTATTTCCTCATCAAGGCTGGTGTGTCGCTATGGCTCTCTGAAACAGAAGACTGAAAATCAGGGAGCACACAGCAAATGTTAAAAGAGGGAATTAACCTGTTAAAAATGCCCAGAACTGCTTCTTTTAATTTTTCTCTCTCTCTTTTTNAAAATTTTTAAAAATCACAATTGTCAGCGTAATCCTTCCCTTCAGATTCCAAGGGGGAGTACCACAGCATTGTGACCTCTTTCTCCTGAACAAAAGAAATTAAATTAATAAACTTTGTAAAAAGTTGCTTTAGAAACTGTTTCTCATGGTTAGCTTCAACTCCTGAGCCTGTTAGCCAAGAATATGGAGAGTTTTTTTTTTTAATTCAGTGGAAATATCTAATTTTAACAGATGAAATAAATAGAGCTAGGCATGTAATAAGGGCACTATTCTGTATAAATGCAGCAGAAATGGTCCAACAGAGATTACCTAATGAGCATCAGCTTGGCTGCTCTAGTTACAGACTGAAAACAAACAGCTCCCAACATTCTGCATGAGTAACAGGTCCTCAGGAAATGCACAAACCCAAAACTTCAAGCATCAGTCTCCAGTGGAGAAAATTTAATGTTTTATTTACTAGCACTGACACTATTTGGGACTCCTTGTATGAGCATGAAGGAATCAGAAAGCCTCGTTTTTCACTGTCCTGAAAGCAAGTGAGGATGGCCACAAGAGCACTTCCAGATGTTAAATGAACCCACCACATTTCACAGATTCAGGGATTTCTTTTTGAGGCCATTTATAGAAGTTTGGAAAGAGCACAGGGTATCGTGTTATTAAAATGTAGGGAGGAGTGTTTTATTTTTACAACAAATTGAAGACATTACTCAGTTTTTTTTTTGCAGTCACTATTAACATCTGTGCTCCAAAAAGGAAGTAGCTCTAGATAGCTATAACTAAATACATCCTTACTATTATATTAATGAATTTTCACCAAATAATATGTCCCAAATTTGGCTGTAACAAGGCATCAGCTGGGTCTGATGGTACTGAGAAGGCCACAGAATTTATAACTTTTTAGGTTGCCATGTTCAATGCAACAAATTGTGATTCCTTTAAGGATTAATTGCCAAACAGCAACATGAATTAAAAAAAATTAGTTCTCAGAAGCTCTGCAGAAAAGGGATGTCCCTGTGCAGTTTTGAGGTCTCACATGCAGCCTGGCGCAGCAGCCAGGATGTTTTGTTGTGGTGCTTCCTGCAGCATTTCTGTCTCATGGAGAATGGAGGGGTACAACAAATGGTAAAAGGGACAGAGGAGTACCAGGAGTACCCACAGATTAAACAGGAGTATCTCCATTTAAGGTGGAGCTGAATTACTTCCTTTACCCTGAAGCTGGATTTAGTTTGATGAGAATTTGGAAAGAATGACCAGTATATTTAACGATTAACATGGCCTGCATTTTGCATTAACAGGCTGTCAATAAGCCAAGTCAGTTTGGTAGCTCAGAACTAGCCTAGTTATTAACTGATTACCTCCTCTCTTTTATGCAAACATTAACTCACTCCTGGCATTCTCTACTCTTGCTGCCATGGCATGGATTAGATGAAGGTGGAAGAGATTTAGCTTGTCAGGTTCTGGGGAAGATCATAGGTGTTCAGGCAGCAGCAAAGTGCTTGCCAAAGGCAACGGACCAGGGAAAATATAGAAAACAAATCCTCATCTGCTTTGTTACCCAGAACCAGGGTCCTACCGAGGGGCAAAGCGCTTCTGTGGCAATGGACAAGTGCCCAGGAGCTGTAATGGTCCCTCTGTGAGATTGTTCCATGCATGATCATGGCTACTCCAAGCAGCTTCTGCCTCATGGAGCTGGTGACTGTACAATAAGGTCATCTACAGGTCCTGATCTATAAATTATTCTCATGATGTGTTGAAAGCAGCTGAGTTGTTTATGCACATCTCAGTTCTGCTCAACAGGAGCAAAGGTTTGTGTGGGTGCTCCCAATGAGATCAGTAAATCAGAGAAATCAGTAAATCAAAGCCTCACACGCAGCAGGTTAAGGATGCTGAAGCAGAGCTTTAGTTCCCTTTTTTCCCTCTTTTTTACCCAGGAAAATTTCAATAAAAATATCCTTCTGTCATCCCATTTGGGTACTAGTCCAATTTCACAGCTTCAGCAGTTGCACAGCCTTTATGGAAGAAGCAGGAGTTTCTCCTGAAACTTTAGATAATTTGTGACCTTTTGGAAGCTCTGAAGCAAACCAGAACACAAGGATGGAAATCTACCATTCTACTTATTAATAACTCAGAAAAAAACCCTAAATGTGCTGAAGAAAAATGACACCACCTGTTCTTACCTTCCAGGTGCTTGGAACAACGTTGTTGCTGAGCTTCAGGGATGAAGGGGAGAAATTGTTTCTGCCTGATGCAGTTAGATACAGAGTCTCCAGGGATTACAAAAGCTGCACAAAAACATGAAAGGGAGAGGAAATAAATAATTTTTAAGGAAATAAAATCAGACAGGTCACCTTTATCCTTTTTCACTCAAACAAGAGAGCATACATGTAAGCCCAGTTGGTTTTTTTACACAGAATATTATAGGTAGAAGTGATTTTTCATCCAAGTATTAATCTTGTTTAGGAGACAGAAATCAAAGTTATGTACAGGATACAGGCTGTGGACCCTTATTGTAGAGATTTGGACATGTAGAAGGGCAGCTGGTACTGGGAAGGGCACTGCAGCAGCCAAAGGAATCCATCAGACCTTCTCAAAAGTGCAAAGTCAAGCAAATCAGGTTGAGTATAAAGAAAGGAATCTTATCACCTGTTTTTATTCTGTTCACCTGTGGCAGCACCATCTGATCAGGAGACATGAAAACAGTCTCTGACCTGTAAAGTTTTTACCTAGTGTGAGTGAAATCCCTCAGCTGAGGCAGGAGAGCCCTTTTTGAAGGGGAAATGTAACTTTCTCTTCAGTGTGGTGGGAATTTGGGATCCTGCTCCACTGAACAATATGAAAAATCTCAACCTGAGACCCACTCAGATGCAAATCTAACAGCACCCAAATATCTCCCAAATTGGAAAGCCCTGGAGATCCCAACACAACCAGCAGCAGATGAAGCAGAAGGACCATCACCATTACCAGTCAATGATGTGAGCACAAAAGTTAATTAATAAAGTGCTTTAATCAAGAGAAGTTTTACACCACAAAGTGGTGTGCAAAGAAAGGCTGTGAGCTTTCCTTCTGCAAAGGGAAAACAGTTCTGGAATTAAATAGATAGGCTCAGGCTCCTTGCCACAGTAAATCTCTCCTAAATCCTTTCACCCCTCTCCAAGGGTGGGAGTGGGAGGTGCAGGACAGGGGAGGGTGAGCCAAGACTTCCATTGCTCCTGAGGGAACTGGGTCTGCTACAGCTGCTAGAACGAGGAGTAGGATTTATGCTGCATGTTTGGAATAGCACTTGTGTTAAGCAATATATACTTCTTAAATTATAGATTTTTTTTTTTTTTAACTCCAGTGCGTATGGCATGGCTATATCATTTCTGGAGTAAGAAAAAAACCCAAGCCACACTTTAGCTGTTTCAGATAAGTTCACACAAAATTTCTGCACCGTGTCTGTGATGCTGTCCCACTGAATTTACAGTGTGAGTTGTGTCTGAGGTTTCTGGCTGATCTCTTGTTTACCCTTCTGATAACTATGCCAGGCTCTTCCTAAAGTTGCACTGCATCCAGTAAGGAGTCAATAGGAATTTGCTGATTTACACCAGCTGTGACTTAATGCAGGCATTTAGTGGAAATATTACGTGTTTCTTGCAGTGGAAAAAAATAATATCAGTGTTGAAGATGTTTTATCATTCAGTAGCCTGTCTGTATATAGGAAAACATTATGTCCTGTTGCTCTTCACACTTTTAAGAAGCTACAGGTGACATAAGGGGCAAAAAGTTCCTCAATCCCTCCAAGAAAAGCCATGGGAGTCAGCTGGTATGTTCTCCCTAGAAATGTTTTTAAAATAATGGATTAAGTGATACAGAATCCATAGGTGAATTCAAGTTATGAAGTTATAGCTGTCTTTATGTAATTCAGGTTATTTATACCAAGTTTAATATAGCCATGGTTTCACTCACTGTTATTTTAACATATTTATTTAAAAATTAAAGAATGTCTTAGTTTGCCTGCCAGCTGTATCACAGCCACATCAGTTATGGTGCAAGAGATCAGTCATTCAAATTCAGTGCATGACAAAGCGTAGGAAAAAGAAATATTCCCACAAAATGCAAACATTATGAGAAAAGTGCTTTATATGTTGTGAGCCACAGAGTCAGCTGGCTGTTTTAACTGAGACACTCACTGCTCTCCCCATGTTTGTAAACAGCATTATGGAGGGTGTGTTACATGTTCTAAACTACCCCGAGAACACAATTGAAATATTCCACAATTTGTGTGTTCATTTACATATCCTGAGAGAGTACAACGCTGGGGTTCAGATTTGGAAGCCTGTAAAATCTCACACTGTCTTGATGGAAACAATTATGGGTGAAAGCAAAGCAAGACCAAAGCTGACTTCCAAAGCCGTGGGTGACACCAGAAGTCCTGGAGCTCCATCACACTCCGGAGCAAGAGCACCCACCCCGCTCACCCAACTCCTTCAGCAAGGGTAGTGTGTGAAAATAAACCTGTGCCTCGGTTTCTGTGACAGGTCAACTTGGTTTTAGTGTAATGCTGCTGGGGAGTTACCTCTCAGGCTGCTCAGGGGAGACAGGAGTAAATAGAGAGTGAGGGAGAATAAGGAGACACAATCCAATTAGTGGGGCGGGAGCTGATGTCAAAGGCAAGTTTCAATTACAGCGAGAATATTAACAGGGATCATGTCAGCCTAAGATAAATACACTCAGCCTAATACCAGACATGCAAATACTCCCAGCCCAGCTCCAGACATGGTAATTTCAGCCTGTGTTGAGGAGTCACTGTGAGGAGGTGTTGGGCACACAATGCCCAGAGGAATCGGGCAGCGCCGCTCCCTGGGACTGGGGCACTCCCCATGCAGATCCTGGTAAAGCCAACACAATTTCCCTGTCTCAACAGCCCTGAGGGCTCACTCAAGGGATGAGCCAGGAGCTGACTAGCCCTTTTTTGCCTGGGAATGGTCACTGTGCACAGATCACGGGAGGAGTCACAAGGCTGTGGTCTGTCTAGAAATAGCACAGAACCACGGAATGGCCTGGGCTGGAAGGGATTTAAATTCCATCAGGGCCACCCCTGCCATGGCAGGGACACCTTCCCCTGTCCCAGGCTGCTCCAAGCCCTGTCCAGCCTGGTCTTGGACACTGCCAGGGATCCAGGGGCAGCCACAGCTCCTCTGGGCACCCTGTGCCAGGGCCTCCCACCCTCCCAGGGAAGTGATGCCAGGAAAGGCTGAGCTGGAAACAGAGACCAGGTAGAATAAAAGAATAAAAGGGATTTATTGGAAGGATCCAGCCTGGGCAGTGCAGGAACCCCTTGGGGCTGCACCCAAGTCAAACCCACAAATGGGCACAAAATGGATCCTGGGCACGAGGCCTCACACTTTGATAGGTTTTGGTCCATCAGCAGATTGGAGTGAATTGTCCAATTCCAGCTCCAGGTGATGAAGCTCCATCCTCCTTGTTCCCTCTCTTCCTTCACTGTTGTTTCCACTCTTGGGCCTGAAATTTGTCCTTGGTGCCCAGCTAGAAAGGAATTGTTTTGTCTCCCTGCTCTGTGAGGAGAGCTTCCCAACCCTTAATGTGAAGCCCAGAACTACACACTAAACCAGCACAGAATCTGAAAAATATAAAAGCTAAAACTTAAGGCATCAGAATAATTTCAGTCACACTAAACTCAAGTTTGGACTAAAGGAATACAGAAAGCTGAGAACATTGCCAACTATTCTGGATCCACTACAAGTATCTATTTATCTCATTGCTCCTTGAAGTTGTTCCTTGAATTAGTGTCCTCTAATTGACAAAATTTAAGCAACTGACTAAATCACCATCAACCAAACATCTAAATATTTTAAGAAGACTTCATGACTTTCCTTTTTTGCTGACCTCTAAGAATTCCATTTCTGCTGCACAGGAGTTGAACATAGAAGAAAAAAAGTTTAAAAAAATACAGAGTGTTAGGGGGCTTTTTGAGAAACTGTGTATTTGAAAGACACAAATTAACTCACACTAATAAGGTTCCCTTTATGTCTAGTGCAGATATTGTTGTACAAAATTGTGCATAAAACCGGTAGAAGGCCTAATGAACTTACATAACCAGCTTTAGTAAATTGATGTTGAAAAGGACATTTGTGAGATTGAGACATGAAAAAAAAAAAAAGGTTGAGATGATTCAACTGAAAAATATCATTTAAATCCTGTCTAAAATGTAGGAACTTCATGGGTTAGGAAGACAGAAAAGAAATCTACACCTAACTAGCAAAGTTTAATTGAACAACAACCTAAAATCAGTGCAATGATTGCATAAAAGCCACACTTCTAGTATTTTAATTTATATCTCTCGGGGATCCTGTGTAGAGAGATGTTATTCTGCCATTTTCAGTTCCATCTCTCCCAATAACCCTGGGGATACAGCTGCCTATGCTAAGACTGCTGGAAAATCTAGAGAATTCTTTTTTTTAAAGTAATATCTTTAATTCAGTCAATGTCATGGGTTGGAGAGCTAGAATTGGTAGATGATTTTGTCTTGTTTTGTCAATAAATTATGCAGCTTTTTTTTCTGAAGGTATATTCTTTTTAATAAAAAAAATCTAATTACACCGGAGTGTTCTAGATGATGCCATCTATTTGTAGGGAGTTTATTCTTTGTAATTATATGCAATACTAAAAGAAAAGATTCCAAAAATCTGTTCCCAGGTTCCATTTTCTCTTTAAAAAACAACCTAAGACAAAGTGAAGTCTTTCTGCTTTACACAATTTCTCATGAATGTCCTCTCCTCAGAGCAGACAAAGATTCTTTCCAGTTCCTCTGAACAGAGGTTCTCTTTGTTTCAGGGATGTCTCCATTTAACTATTTATATCTATTTTAGAGTTCTAAACAAATATCAGCACGCCACATAAATTAAGAAGATTAAATGGGGGCAGCACTAAGAAAAGCAAGCCAGGCTTAACCCCAGGTAAAGGATGAATTAAGCACAATGACATCAAACAGGAGCAGGAAACTTGGAGGAGCAGGAGGTGATTACTGCCTCTTAATTTATGAGAAGGATTAGAGTGTAAATGCTTGAAGAGGCACGCAGAATGGAAAAGGTGCTTTTCTCTGCAGAGTGGTTATGCAATGGAAGACAAGGGCATCCTCTGCCTGCCCATCCCACTGCAAACACTCAGCCCTGGCCATAGGAAGCCTAAAATCTTGTGATGCTCTAAACCCCTTTTCCCCCATTACACAGTAATGAGGAATTCAGCTCTCCCAATAAATCACATCAAGCTGTCCCTTTTGTTCCCTTGTTGCTCTCTTCAGTGCTAACTCCAGCCCCGTGGGGAATTACCACATGGGACATCAAGGACTCACAACCTGTGCTCCATCACCCCAGAGCCCACAGAGAAAACTGGGCATGGCTGATGCTGGCCCTTGGTGATTTTCCTCTGGGAAACTCCTCTGACCTCCTCCCAGCCTGGCTTAGCAGCTCCCCTCTTGCTATGGCCCCTCTGATATTTCTGGGTTTAAATACAGAATGTGCAGCTAGATGGTTTTCTCTCTCTTCTCCCAAAAAAGATTATAGCATGAATGAGGGGAGAATGATTGCTTAAAGGCAGGGCATATCTGTGATGTTTTGAGACACACCAGAGCACCAGCAATTTGAGATTATCACTACAGAGCTTTCTAAAGCCAAGGGTTTCAACAGAACCCTCCATGAGAGCTGTTGCAAGGAGCAGCCACAGCTCTATCACTGAGAAGTCATATGCACATCTTTTATTAAATCTATATATTTTTTTTAGTAAAGAAATATCCACTTCTGAGGCAAAATTTGTCTCTTGAAAATTTCAGATCTAGTAGGTCCTGAAAGAAACCTTCTGGTAACTGCTAGCACAAATTTGTAAAGGCAGAAAGTACAGCATTTTGGCATCTCTGTGGCTGTAGTTGGCTCCAAACTAAACTTTCTCATATGAGAAAATGAAAAGTGTCACACAAATCCTTTACCTTGATCAAAAATGATAATAGCTGCTTTGCTTCTCCTCTGGCAATGTGTTATATTGTATTAAAACAACATTTTTACATATTAGTTGCAGAGGACATTATTTTACTTTGTTTTTCTTTCTTTTGGATTGTACTTATTGAAGCTTCTGGGAGTACTTCAAGAAATAAAGGAAAATTGATTTTTCCATTTATTTGTACAATCCTCCAGTTTTCAACAACACATTCAGACCAGTGGCTGAAATGTTTTGTTTGACCACAACAAATTCATGCATTCTGATAAACTACTGCATGTATCTTGCTCTTGTCTCAGCATGCCTGGAGCACTATATGTAAAAATATCCTTAAAAGAGGGGTAAGTCACAACAAGAGGTAAAAGAAAAAAGGGGGGAAAACAGAAGTGACATATTAGAAATGAAAAATGCTACTAAAAAGAAATATATCTTTTCTTGGCACAAATAAAAGGCTTCTTTTTCATTGCCAAAGTCAAGTCAGATTACTTTTCAGAGTTATGCAAACCTCAAAGTTTTGCCTGGAGGAGATCCTGAGAGAGAATTTGAGGAAGGCTCATTTCAATTCCTGCTATTTGATCCACAAAGGAGAAACACTGCTGGCATTAGCTCAGCACACCCTGGGATGCTCTTGGCCTGTGAAAGATGAGAATTGCTGGTGGGGAAGAGGCAAGTGGTCCCCACTCTGGGCTTCCAGTGAGCCCAGCCACAGAGCCAGCCTTCACCAGCAGGATTCAAAAGCCACTGTGAAGTTAGCTGGCTATTCTGCACCACAGTTGCTGTCATCTTCTGTATTTTTTTTAATTGTTCCATCTCTCATTATTAATCAGGATCCTTTCATGCATTTGATAACAAACATTATCAGTTTAACATAACAAACCCACCAGTTTCTGTGCAAAAAGACAGAACTGACCTTTTCTTCCCTAAGTCCATGTTCCAGTGCCAGCATGGCAGGCTTTTGACTGCAGTGAAATGTGTTTTGTTTGTTTGACATTCCAGCACTTGACTATGTGACACAGGGAAGATGGAAACGATGCTTTTGGCACTTGCATACCTGGATCATGCTGCAGCTTGCCAGGAGGAAAGGAACAAAACCTGAGCCTGCAGGGACATCCTGTAGAAATGGCCTGTTAATCCAAACAGAGCAATCACTTACCTGTCAGACTGAAAGAATTCAGACAATATTTTAAGTAGCTTCTCTGCTTGTCTGTAGCATAATGAGCACAAATCTGCCATTTTCTAGTCTCCTAAACCAAGAGAGCAAGAGAGCAGCCCCTACACCCTGAGGATTGTGTTGATACATCTTTGGTGCTCCTTAAGCAAAGCAGATTTCCCCCGAGCATGTCTCCTGAAATATTTTCTCCTCCATGACAGAGCAGATCTTTGTCATGGCACTCCTTGAGAACAATTTGCAGAGTCTAAAGAGACAAAGGAATTGTTTAATACCCCTACTTATTTTTTATTATGCTTTTAGATTTATTATTCTTTTCTGATTTGCCTTTGCTGTGGTGTACAGCAGCAGCTGGAGCATTGCCCATGGTCACATCATCCCAGGAGCAAAGCAGGACAAGAATAATGTCCCATTACTGCTGAGACATTTAATTTGCCTCTGCCAGCTGAAAGATTAGCCTTTGGACTGAGAATTCCAAGAACTCCATGTTTGCAGGATGCAGACGCACAGCTCTGCCCACCTTTCTGCAGCAGATATGGTGAGGCTTCCTGCGAGAGCCAACTTTGAGAAGAAAGATTCTCTGACTCCTGTAGGACACTGAAAATGCTTGAGCAGATCACAGAAGGTGACCTGAACCCATGTGCCAGAATGGGAGACAGACATTAACCCTTCCTTTTCTTTCTTACATTGAAATATCAATATAGACCTACAGAAGCCATTTTCTCAAGCCAAAAGAAAACCTCAAATGATTGGACATTTGATCTAATTTCTAAACCTATCAAAATCCCAGGGTTTCTAAAAGTCTCCTCAGCCTCAGATCATCTCTTTAGGCTTTTCAATTCTGTATTTTTGACATTATCCAAATAAAGAGAGGTTGTTGGTTTGGTTTTTTTTCTGAGAAAACAGAGGAAAACCAGTAGAAGCTCAGTGATGTGTATTCAGTGTTCCTCTGCAAAAAGCAAACTTGTAAACATTGCATCCTGGGAGAACCTATTTATTACCCTGCAATTATTATTCAATCCAGCTTTTCCAGTTCAGCACAGAAAGGATGGGGTTGCTCCTGATTGTCACTGAGAGCTCAATAAATGTAAAGCCTGATGCTTTCTGGGTCACGCTTTCTGAAAAGAACTTACAGAGAGAATGTTGAAAAGTCTCACTCACTCCCTGGTATCAGAGCCAGAACCCCATTTACCTTCCCCTTCTACAGGGCTGAGAAAGGCCCCTGAAGAGTAGCAATGGGTTATTTAAAGACCAAAGGAAATAGATCTAAGTAGATACAGGAAACAGATTAAAATGTCTCTTGATTGTGCCAGAGGAGATTTAGACTGGATATTAGGAAAAATCTCTTCATGAGAAGGGCTGTCCAGCCCTGGCACAGCTGCCCAGGGCAGTGGTGGAATCACCACCTCTGGAGGGATTTAAAAGCCCTGTAGATGTGGCCTGTGGGGAGATAATTTTGTGGTGGTCCTGGCAGTGCTGGGGGACTGATTGCACTCAGTGATCTTACAGGTATTTTCTGCTCTTTCTACCAGGAGTTTGTTTAAGCCTATAAAGATTCAGATCAGCTTCAGCCAGCTCAGGGCAGGGACGTGTCTTTGTATATCCCAGAAGCCCTGTTGTTGGGGGCCATGACAACCCAGTGTGTTTGTGGGCAGATATAACCCAACACCACACCTATCCCACATTCTCTGCAGGTGTTTTTTTCCCCCTAGAATCACTCCCACACCAATCAAGGCTGCACAGCCTCCCGTTTGCTCGGATCGGGGAAAAGAGAGGCCGGGTAAAATATGACTTGAATACGTGCTGGATCCTGCAGGCAGAGTCCAGGGAAAGCCTTCTGACAAAACCAACACCCTCTGTGGTCTGAGACCTCCACAGCTCCAAGCTGTGCTCGTGCCATGACTCCAGACTTCTGCTGGGATGGGTTTTATAGGGATGCAGTGACATTAACAACCAGCACTGTACGCAGCCGTGGCATTTTCCTAAAGCTGTTACAGATGTGGATGAAGAAAATCAAACCTTCTCCTAGCACTGAACCCCCTTTGTGGGCACAGGGTTCCCTCAGTGTGGGGCTATTTATTCTAATTTACTGTGCTCTTGGCTGTGTTCATGAGGATCAGGACACCCAGGGAGAAGGGGCTGTTTTCCTTTAATTTCTCCCGAAGCCTTGGGCTGCAGCAGAAGCTCCCCTGCCTCGCCAAGTGTGCTGTTCCTCATGGCAGCTCATCAACTGGGAAGGTGTCAACCCTACTACAGCCCAGCACCAAGTTTATAAAGAAATGTAGAGGGAATAAGAAATTAAAAGACCTAATCTGGAAGAAATGTGTGTATTATTCCTGTTACTGAAACACTGGAGACAGGCCAAAACACGGATGAAAGAATAATATGACCTCTAGAAAATTCTGAATAACTGTAGAATCTAGATCTATTTAAACTTCTAAAGGTGAGCTGCCACTATTTTGACCCTAATATGGAGTGAAATGTACCAAAAAAAAAAAATCGGATACTAGAGGATTTTTTAAATAAAACATATTAAACAAAGACAGACTGAAAGACTGGAAGCTGAAGCCACATAAATTCAAAGTGGAAAATGGGTGATGACTTTTCCTCGGTAGCAGTCAGTCACTGCAAGAACTTCTCACGCATGGTTTCCCCATCATTTAAAATTTTTAAACAAAAGCGGATGTCTTTCTAAAACATATCCTTTTGTGGAATAACGCAGTCTGCCCTGGATTACATAGGAAGTCAAATATTCCCTTCTGGCCTTAATCTAGGAATGGTTATATTCTTGTTCTATAAAGTTATTTGTTCCTACGGAACAAGTTTGTCTCCCCCTGGCTCGAGGTGATATTTTCAAGACATCAAATGAAACTAGACAAGGTGTATCTGACAAAAATGTGCTGTCAGCTTGACATCTGTCAATCACAGCCGGAGCTGTGGGGTTCTCAGCAAGTTAACCTTGAGATAGAGGTTTAGAGCACCCCAGGTACACAGCCACTGCTGTGTCACAGCCAGGAGGTGCAGGTGTGCCGTCCTGGGCTCTTCTGGAGGGGACAGCCACCACCTTTGGCCCTTTTCCTAGTCCTTGTGCTCCCCAGTGATGATGGGGAGATGATTTTCATTCACACTGCAGTGACTGGTTGTCAGGAATTTTATGAATGCTAGACAGGACCTCTGAGTATACTTACGTATTTTCTACATCTTAAACTCTAAACTTTAAACTTTCCTCTACTTAGCTGAACATGTCTCTACTCAAACTACAAATCCACATTCTCACTTCTAGTTTCTAGGTTTGAAAGCCTTTTGCAAGGTCTGAAATCAAACCCTGTACTTAATTCTAAGTTTTGACCCGCAGGCCCAATGTTCTGAGAGCTCTCTGCATTTTGGATTCCAACAACTGGTGTGTGTGCCCATCTCACTTGCACAAACAAAACATGGGCAATAAATAAATAGGTGCATTTCTGTCCTGCCTTACAGATGTTGTTGCAACAGCTTGCAGGTGGGTTTTGGACTCCTGTTGGGTCCCATGCAACAAAGCCTTGCAGGCGTTTCCCACGCCTTTGTGGTCACTCCTTTGGAAGCACATCTTGCCCGCTGCTTAAAGAAACAGGTCCTGGCACTGCTGGGTGTTTGCCTTTGCTTTAACTGCCCACCCACAGTGAGGCAGAGGGTGTTTTATGGTGTTTAGAGAGGCCATGGGTACAGTGGGAGGCTTTGAACAGCTAGGCTCCTCTCGAAAGGCGACCCAGGGATGTGGTCTTGTTTTTCACCTCGACCTCCCTTTCCAGGGGCTCTGCTGTGATGGTTGGCACTGGCTGCTCTCCCACCTGCATCCCCTCAGCCCCCCAGCAGACAACTGCACAAACCCCAGCCTGTCTCCAGCTAATTGCACTTGAAAAGCAGAGGCAGGTCACCCCGGCATTACACACGGTGTCTAATTAAGCACCTCATGGTACCTAAAATTAGGACAAATGAAAGAAAATTTCCTAAAACACTTCTGCGGTCACAGGCTGTATAGTTGACAGGAATTTGGTAAGGTTTCCTATGAGTCTATACTTCCTATAACCTTTTGGAAAAAGCTTTGATTTATTTTCATTTTACTTCCGTAATAGTTACTGATACCCCATGAAGCAGTCAAAATAAAAGCAGCAAGGAAAGCAGGGCATAGGAAAACAGACCCAAAATACTTCCAGCCTAAGGTAGATGGAGGCTGTACACAATTTTCTTCTGAATTCTTATTGTGATCTAATAGCTAAGTTGGACTTTCAAAGTATTCTGGAAGTCAGATGATTATATGAGACAGTGCTAATCTACTTTAATTAAAACTAATTTTAATTTAATCTCTGTTAATTTTATTATAGGAGCAGCATAAGGTTTTTGTTTTTTTTTTTTTTTTCTTTAAGATACAGTTTAGAAGCCACTGGGAGTTGTTTGGATGCTGCTTTCCAAACTCTGGGCTTTTACTTTTAAATATTGTCATTCACTGGGTAGGCCAGCACTTGCCAAATTCTAGCCCATTCCTTTAGAAGCAGAGCCCAAACCAGACAGAGCCTCACTCACACCTAATTGCTTTTGGAAAATAAACATTTTACTTCATATTTCCAACACGCTGCCTGACAACATGGTAGGTCCTGTGCTTCTCCTGCATGGAGAGAGATTAAGGAGGACTTGAGAACCCACCAGCCACACGTGGGTGGGGAGAGCTGCTACCTGGTGCTACCTCTTTGCCTAAACTAGGCAATCAGTTTGGCAGAGGATCCCAACTTTTAAACAGCTAGTTTAAACCCTACCTCTGCTGTGAAGTTAAAAAGTCATTTTTCAGGGAAAAGTTTTGCCCTGGAAACAGCACCAGTCACTGTGGAGGTACCAGGGTGCTCCTGACCTTCAGCAATCCTCTGCAGTTTCCATAGGACAGCAATCTGCACATTTTTTTTCCTGCTTGCCTGCTAGAAAAAAGGAAGTCTTTATATTTTTGGTACAATAGATGCCTTGAAGTGAACATCTTTGTAGCCAAATGCTCTGTAGAGCACGTTGCTGCTATTCTGTGCAGATTCTGTGTAATTCGCTGCCAGTTGTGTTAATTCTAAGCAGCACTGAGACCTCAGAATGAGAAATTTTAATGCACTGATGTGTTATGCATAGGAGCCCTAAGTTCCCTGATTTTTTATGATTCCCAGTATTGTAGTGGTGATAATAGAGGTTTTAGAAGAGCAGCTCTAAGCAGACAAAGTCCTTCCAGTCATAATGGATTGGTCAAGGCAGCCACCACAGACTAATGAGTCTAATCCACATTCCTGAAATTAGGCTGCTAACTAAACATATTTCCTTAATTACATTATTTATCTGAAAAGTAAAATTCTTATGTATTTTAGTATTTTGTGTCTCCTCAGATGATATCCTCCTTAATTTTTCTTAATGAATTCCCCCCCCCCCCAAAAAAAAAGAATGCATGCTGATAGATTAATGAATAACACTATTTCACTATTTTCCAATCTCTCTCATTCATCTTTTCCCCCTGGATACCTTGGTCTTCATACCACAGGTACTCAGACAGCTTTCATCTTTCTTATATTTTCATTTTTTTTTCCTCAGGCATAGTAGGCATTTTAATGATAAGATACACTGTTCTAACCCCTTATTTAGAAGTCTGAAAAATGTATTTTCACCCACAAAGCCCAGGTCAGCTGCATTTGAAATAACTGCCCTTAAACAAGCCCTGCACATTCCACTTTGTTTTGCATCCCTGTTAATGAAATTCTGGATGGGAAGGGAAAAATGTTGAACTAGGAACAGGAGACCTGTATTGAAGAAAGTGGGAGATGGAAAAGGCATGAAGTAAAAATGTAGGAACATCAGAGGTTTGCAGTAAAGATATAGTAGATAAGAGGGGGGAAAATACAAGAAACTTCCTCGATATGTTAAAAAATATAAAAATATTTATATAAAAAGCATATAGAGCCATTGTATGGCTCGTAAGATGGCACCTATGTTCAAATTTTGGTAAAAAGTATATTACTTAAATAATAGAGAAACTATATTCTCTAATACTACTGTAAGTATCCCAGATGGAACTTCATGTTCAGAAGAGAAACTCTGACTATGGTCAACAACAAAACTGAAAAGTGGGTTTGTGTTTACCACTACTAGAGAGCAACATCCTTTGGAAGTTGTTAGCTTGAAATAAATTTATTCCACGTAATGGCACCTCAGATAACTTTGTTATTTTTTATTTTGGCATAAATTTCACTGAAGTCTTTGGTATAGATGCCAGATTTGGCTCTCAGATGCTAAACCCATAAGTGAAATAAGTTCAAAATTAGGTTTTGAAACAGTTGGGACAGGAAAAGATGACCTGTACTCAGATAGTACAAAACCAAATAGAATTGTTTTCATGGGTAGAATCCTTTCTCTTTTCCCAGAGTGGTTTTAATTTGTTTTCTCTACAGCATTACTGCCTATATACTGTCATCATTGAAAACCAAATAATTAATAAACCCAAGCCCACTGGTCTTTCAAAGCCCTTTAACTTCCTGAAGAACATATTTCCCACTAAGTCCTCGCAGAATGATGTTGCACTTAGGTTTCACTGGAATTAGAGAAACACTTTGCATTTTCCCCATTTCCCAGCTTCAGGAAAATAGTAGCAGCATCTGCAGCCTCTCACCCTCCCACAAGCTCTGGCCTCCCCAGCAAATTCTTGCTGCTGCCTCGTCTTCAGAGAAAGTCTTAGATGTGCAGGCTTATCTCAGTGATTTAAACCCAGCTACCTAAGGATGTGATGGATTTCCTTTGCCTGCAGCCTCCCAGTCAGGAGCTGATGGATATCTCAGGGACATGTTACAGCTCAAACGGAGAGAGGTGCCTGCTGCAGAAATCACAGGGTCAGACTCCCAGGCCTGTGTTATGTGGGAGGTCAGGCAAGGTGAGCTGGCATTTCAAACCAGTGCATCTGCGCTGTAAATCTCAAAGATGTCTGCAGAAGTATGACAGGCACAAGGAATTTAATGGAAAGCACTTACTTTTTCTTTTTGTCTGAGCTGTAACCCAAGGCTTTGCCTTTCCACCACATCGTTTTGAAAGGAAATTAATTTCCCTGCTCACTAGTTTTACTGAAATTATTTAAAGCAATTTTTCAGCTACCACTCAGTTGAGCATAAAAACTTTCTTAACGCCAGAGCTCTCTGATTTCAACACTTCCCTCCAAAAGGAGCTCCTCCTGAAACAAAATTATTTTCTCTACCTTTCAACTCAGGACTCCCTATTCTTTAATAGGCTTTAATTGTAACTCTAGGGAAGAGGATTTCCCTCTCCTTTTTCTTCATAATTCTTGTGCCATGCTTCCTATGTTCCAACATCTTCTGAGCACCAGGCAAGGACAGCCACATTTAACTTCTGTAATAATAAATGTGCTACATTTTCAACTTCTGTAAAAGATTCTGTGGAGGAAGAATAAGCAAGAGGAATCTGGACCTTCCTGTGGGGTCATTTCTGGGCTTGGGGAAGCTCAAAAAGAGAAGGAAACAACTCTAGAAAAACAAGTCTCCAGCTTTGTAACAAAACAAGCCAAGAAAGTGCCAGGTTATCATGACATGGAAACAGCTGAAAAATAGTAAAAGAACTGACACTTGCAATATGGAGAAAAGAGGTCATTCCAAACACAGTGCTGGTGGGGGAAACTGGAGTCCTGTTACTCTAAGTAGGAGTGGGACCAGGCTGGTTACCTGCAAAAACACAGCTTGGAGAGCTGAGAGCCTCGCTGGAGTGGCAGCAGCTGCCCAGGTTTCTGAGCACTGGGCCTTTATGAGCTGAGCACTTTAATGAGCATGTTTTCTTTAGTGTTTATTTTCACAGAGTCAGACTGATCTCATGTTCCAAGAATGAAACCCTGGCATGGAAGTGGCATATATGCCAGTTAATGTCAACAGTTGATGTGCAGAGAGCAAACAGGATTTCATGTTGTGGTAAACGTTGAGTTACTATTTGCTTTAATCCTGTTTTCTTTGTGTCAGATGTATTAAGAGCAAATAGTAAAAGAATTTAATTTTTGCTTGAAAAAAAAAAGACAAAAAATACCCTAATAACCCTAATTCTGCAAGTTGAAGAAAAATGTTATTATCTCTATCTAGCAATGAATAGCTTGAGATGTCCTCTGCAAAAGGTATCATAGTAAAA
Organism: Phainopepla nitens; assembly: GCA_013400175.1. Taxonomy (NCBI): domain Eukaryota; kingdom Metazoa; phylum Chordata; class Aves; order Passeriformes; family Bombycillidae; genus Phainopepla; species Phainopepla nitens. The sequence goes on from VXBQ01003389.1 coordinate 668,389, forward strand.
GACCCACCCTAGTGATTTACACAGTACTGAACTGTCAAGGAGGGGAAGAACACACTTAACTGTGAGTGAACAGAATGAAAATCCTCTCTCACTTCAACACAGGCAAGGGCAGATTAAGTTATCACACCAAGCAGGTTCAGCGAGTGTCCAGATCTCACCAACAATAGAAACCCTGCCCTGTGTGAGCAGCCCAGTCCATCCCCGTGCTGATCACAGGGATAATCACAGCAGATCATGTTTCAAACCGTGATGTCCCAACTTCGAGAGGAACTGGGCAGTCTGGACTCCCTCTGCTGTGAGGTGGTGGTGCTCAGAAGCAGCAGGCTTTAGCCTTAGGCTCAAAAATGCAGTGATTAATGACACCCTCCACTGGCACAGCACTTCTGAAACACCTGTGGCACATCCCACCCTGGCAGGGAAATGGAACCGCTGACCTCACAGCCCTTTCCACCCCCAGCTTCTGGGGTTTTATGAACTGCCAGTCACACCTAGGGGTGATATCTCTATAAAACCCCAGCCATGCAGGAAAGCTGGCAGGGTAGCTCTGTGGTTTTAGGCTCAGCTGTGTCTGAAAGACTGAAAGGAGGGAGAAGACTTCAGGATTGGTGTTGACAGTTGCTTTCAAATATATGCAAAGACAAAATCCAGTTACACAGACAACAAACTCGTCTGGAGTTTGGAGGCTGTAGGACAGATGCAACTGACAAAAAAAAATAAAAAACCAACAAAGGAAAAATGAAAATAAACAAAATTCCCTCTAAACACCACCTGTATGGAGGAGAGATGACACAAAGGTGTTCAAAAGGTTGGCAAAGACTTCTCTGTGTTGCAGGAGGTCCCCAAAACAAGGCAAGGGAGCTCAGGCAGGCTTTGCACCCACTGCTGGCTCCCAGTTCAGTGGAAGGAATTGAACATGGGTTATCCACACCACCTACCTGGTCACTGTGACCTGACATAGGGGTAGAGCTCCCACTTTAGTGCTTGTTTCTGCATGAGAAACCTTTTTTGCTCCAAGCACAATAAGTCAAATAAAGCAATAAAAATATGTATGAAATAGAGAGACAGAACTGGTTTAATCTTCCCCTCCAAAATCCTGTAATGGGAGCAGGAAATGCTGGAAAGCAGGTTTTCAAATCACACACCAATACCCTAAACCTGTGACTGCCCTTCATCCCACTGCATAATCACCAAACAGATTTGTTATGCTGTATTTTTGTGGCATGGCATCTGTATTTGTTTTAAATCCTGCTTAGACAAGGGCCATTCAAACAGCAGAGCTGGAAAGCAGAGCTGCTGGGGCACTTTAAACGAGATTTCAGACCAGGTGCCTCTCCACCACGTTCTCCTGTTGGGAAAGGGTGTTCACAGCTGACATGGTTTTCCCAGGTGTTTCCTACAGGGACAGAGTGTGGAGTGAGCAGTTAATCACCAGTGCACTCGAGTGTCCTGAGGTCCTTGGGTGAAAGCTGTTACAGACATTGAAAAAGTGTTTAATAATCAGAGCCCCATGTCCCGAGTGCAGTCTGGGTTCACTGGAGTTCACACGCCTCCAAAGAGCTTCAGGCCAAAATGTAAGGAGAAGCTGCACCTTCAGGGGCTGCACCTTGCTGGGACCCAAGAAAGCCCATGAAAACTGTGTCCAAACTGCCCTTGGAGTGACCCAGGCAACGCTCCTGAGATCTCAGGAGGTGCCCAGGGAAGCACCCGTGCAGATCACCACCCAGAGGCACTCAGCTCCAGATTTTCATTCTGCACGTACAAAGTTAGAGTAGCTCACAATTCACAAAAAAAAAAAAAAAAAAAAAAAAAAAAAACATTTTTTTACAAATTA
>VXBQ01003389.1:670283-723115 GCA_013400175.1 Phainopepla nitens
CCTCATGAGAAATCAGATTAGGGGCTTCCAACTCTCTGGAAATGCCTTTTTCTGCCTCTTTTGCATTGTGCTCTCATAGAAGGAAACTGGACATATAAAGGCATTTTTCCACTGGAGAAGGAGTGAGGATGAGGAGTTTCTTTCTCTCTCTCTCTCTCTCTTAATCTGAGAGGGGGAACAAATTCAGCAGGTCCTTCTCACAAATAGAGATTGGGTTTGGGATGGAAGGGAGCTTAAGCCTTCCACTATCCCTGCCCATGGCAGGCCTTGGGGCTGGATGGGCTTTAAGGGAAGAATTTCTTCCTAATATCTAATCTAAACTTACTCTCTTTCAGCCCCAACATTTTTTCAGTCCTGGTCTGCACCCACTGCTTTCTCCTGCAGGGTGGAGGGTCCCTGCTGCCCTAATCCCAACCCCAACCCTCCTCCTCCTGTTTTAAAGGCTGGTGAGTATTACCTGCATGCATTTTTTGAAGAGTATGATATACTCTTGTCCACCTGCTGCACACAGGTTTCACATCACTTTAGACAGTGCAGCAAACTCCTCCACACCACTCTGAACCATGCCATGGCACTGGGCTTGCTGGGTTTTTTTTCCTACATAAACCCAGTAAGTATTAAGAGAAGTTAATCATTAGCTGGCTGGTTGTGCATTAAGACAGAAGCCCTCCTTTGCCTCTCAGCATTATTAAATGCCTTCTGCTTTGAAATGCCACATAAAAGTGATAGATGCCCTTTCTTTAAAAGCCAGGCTTCCAGTCAAGCTATGCTTGATATCAGCACAGCCACAAAGAACCTTCCTTGTTTAAACATAGCAGCCTGAGGCAGATAAGGTTAAGCCAGCCTGGCTGCTGTGCCAGGGCTGCCCTGATAAGGAGCTGCAGGGACAGGGGAGGGCTCCCTGAGCAGGGCTGGGGACCAGTGGGCAGCACAGAAAAGGATGGAGCCAAGGCCAGAGATGCAAGTGGTCAAGTGCACTTGTGATAAGGTGGTGGAAGGCTCTTGGCATTTTGAAAGATGGTTTAGAGTGGAAGCTGCTGCTTGAAATATCTTCAGAAACAGCAAACTCCACCTGTGTAGACTGAAAAAGGGTGTGTGTGGAGCCACGTGGGGAGTTTGTCCTTCTAGCTGAGCTTAATCTTCCAGTTGGGTTTATCCTTCCAGTTGGGTTTATCCTTCCAGTTGGGTTTATCCTCCAGTTGGGTTTAACATTCTATTCAACATCTGGTTTCAGAGAGCCTCAGGAGTGCTTTCAGAAGCACTCCTCAAAGGCCATCTCCTCAAAACACACACACACACAGAGCCCTAAACAAGAAATGAGTGAACAGGGAGGCAGAAAATCAGGGCTGAGTGAAAGAGCAAGCAAATCCCCTTCTCAAATCACTAGGAAAAAAAATAAGTTTCTCCCCAGAGGAATGATAAACGCTATTTTTGCCTAGCAGCTTTTACAAGGTGAAAGTGTTGCTCAGGAGAATAAATGCCTGCTTTGTGTGGCCCCCTGGAACCAGGAGGCAGTCAAGTCTGGGCTCAGCTAATGTATAATCTCTATTTACATGTCAAAATCCCCCCTTATTTAGGTTCTTGATTTACAGTCCCTAGTTTTCATAAAAGTCAGTCATTCCTAGTGAAAGAATGCAGAGCAGATTTATAGGATCTGCATTATGCCTTAAATCTTAATAGCATTTTTAAAGCATTTTTATGACTCGTCCTAAGTAATGTTTTCCCTCTTTCTTTTTTTTCAAGGCATTACTGTGCAAAACCAAATACAAATCCTTACCTTAAAAACAAGATCATTTTAACCAACCCTGCTGGCATCAACCCTGCTGCAGGGCCAAACCTTGTCAGCAATGCCCTTATAAGCCTCTGTTCTCAAGCATTCATAGCTTGAGTATAAAATACGCTTTTCACTAAGGTTTGCCTGATAAGATCTCAACCTGCATGAGCAGTGAATTTGTTTTCTCCATCACAGTCAAAATAAAATAAATCTCTGGAGTCTGCTGTAAGGTAGATGAAGGTAAAGGGTCTGATTCTGTGCCTTCTCCCCCACACCAGGCTGCTCTTTGCTTTGATAAGTCTGCTTGAAATATGTGTCAGCTCAGGTTCAGTCCAGTCTAGAGCAGAAATATCCCAAGTCCATTAATCACAGGCATGGACACAAAAATGCTGCCTGGGCTCATGTGTTTGTATCCATGGATGGGCCCAGAACTCCACTGTTGGTTCTTAATCAGCTTTCCCAAGAATTCTCAACCTTTAGACAGAAATTTAAATATTATCAACGAACTCAATATTCGGTGCTGTGTCCCAAAGTGGTTTCGCAGGGAATGAGTTTCTCAAGCATTTTTTTAGGAAACCAAGCAGCAAGAGTTAATATGTTTTGGGGGAGACCTTAGAGCCCCTTCCAGTGTCCAAGAGGGCTCCAGGAGAGCTGGAGAGGGACTGGGGACAAGGGATGGAAGGACAGGACAGGGGGAGTTGGATTTAAACTGAAACAGGAGAGGGTTAGGTGGGATTTTGGGCAGGAATTGTTCCCTGTGAGGGTGGGCAGGGCCTGGCACAGGGTGCCCAGAGCAGCTGTGGCTGCCCCTGGATCCCTGGCAGTGCCCAAGGATGGGGCTGGGAGCAGCCTGGGACTGTGGAAGGTTTCCCTGCCCATGGCAGGGGTGGCGCTGGATGGGATTTAAGGTCCCTCCCAACCCAAACCATTCTGGGATTCTGTGACTTCACCTGACAGAACCAACAGTGATGGGGACCAAACAAATCTCCCCGAAGTCTCCTTGGCCACAAGCAAACGATTTCTTTAGAGAATGTATTCTAAGCTCTGGTTGCTTAACTTGAAATTGTTCAAAGGAAATTGAAAATATCTGTTATACACTGGGTTATTGCAAACTAGAGTAAATATACATCAAATACTATCAAGAGAGAAAGAAAAATAAGTCGAGAACAGCAAATAAGCAAATATTTCCAGTAAATTATACATATACTTTAGTATATCTTGAATAGCATTTCAAAGAACTCAGATTATTCTCCCACTAAATGAAGTATTTACTCTGGATCCAGTCTTGCAAACTCCAGTCATATGAGAGTCTCATCCATAGTAATTGGGTTTTGAAGGTAAAGACCACTCAGTTGAATACATGGTTTTAAAGCCCGCTGTTACTCCCTTAAATGCTTTAAAATTAAAAATTTCCATTTACAATAGCACTGGATATGAGAAACAGGTTTTAAAACACCAGCCTCCATTCCAAGCTGGTCAAAATTTACAGATAAAAATCAATCGTGAATCCAGCTATTACTCTGGTAAATATTTAGATATTTCAACAGACTTGGTTAAAGTCTATGAAATTTTGTGTAAACAACAATTAAAATCAGCAGATATTATGCATAGAAAAAAACCCCAAACATTAAAATAAACCATCTTATTGTGGCACTTTATATTAAAAATACCTTCTCCTCAGGGAATTTGTTAAATAGCCATAAAGTCTAACCTGATGACTGGTAGGTACTGAAAAGCTAATCATATTTTGGATACCTACACACTACTTTTAAATCCTCCAAAGAGGTCAGCATGAACAAGTAAATAAACTCAAAATTCCTACCTCCTACATTCCCACAGACAAATAAACATTGATATTTGTATACAATCAGTTAAGCACAGTCCTAGAGAAGCATAAATAAATAAAGAAAAAAGAAAATCCTGAGGACTTATCATCAGAGCTGAAATTGCTCCCAGGCATCCAGCATTAATAATACACACCTGCTTTAACAGGTATCAGCTTGAGATGTGATTATACAATACTCAGAGTTCTTGGCTTTGGTCAGCCATGGTTAGACTGATGCTGAAAATGGAATATGTGAAGAGTGGTGTTGGAACATCCTGAGACTGTGTGCCAAACACTTGGGCTCTTCAGGCAACTCTTCCAGACCATCATTTTGCTGCTCTTCAGCAATTTTCAGTGGTTAAGGTTGAAACCTGAGCGCAGTTTCTGCAACTTTGCAATGAATAGGAAACAAACAGGAAACCTGTCCTGTGTTTCCCTTGCAGGGCAGGCAGTGGGGGCCACACCAGCCAGAATTCCTGTCTGCTGTCTCCCTGAAAGTGTCCAGCCAACAGACTCTTCCTCGAGAGGTCTTACATCAGTTGGAGCAGCTCCATTGGGACAGGCTGGATAAATTCCTCTCCAAAACAGAGCGGGCAAGTGACAAAGTTCTGCCCCCCTAAAGCCCAAGCTGTACCTTTCTGCCTCTTCACAGAAAGAGAATTGTCTCAAAGGCCACCACTGCTCACATTTTCTCCTGATTTCCAGTATCTGGAGTCAAGTGCCTACTGGAAATCTCTCCCTGATAAGGTCAGGGGAGCAGGCTGCCCAAGAGGCTGTGAGCCTCCATCCTTTGAGGTTTCAAGACCAGACCAGAGGAAGCCCTGCACAGCCCAGTGTGATCCCAGAGCTGACCCTCTCAGAGAAGAAGGTTGGACAAGAGCTCTCCCTTCCAGCCTGAATTGCCCTGGAGTGCTGAGAAATCATTCTCACTCTTTCCCCTGCACTCCTTCTGCCTCCAAAATCAAGCCTTCTCTAGGAATATTTTCATTTGTGCCTTAACATTTTCTTCAGGAAGTCTGCTGACACTGAATTAAAAGTTCAGTTTGAGAGGGAAGTACTTCTTTATGAACACTGTCAGCTATCTCACACTTTCACTGTTATTTCATTACTGTCACAGTCCTTTTTCCCCCCAGAGTGAGAGCTGCCAGCTCCAGCTTCCAAATGACCATTGTAATGAAACACTTGATTTTCAAATGTTCATTGAAGCAGGAAATATTTTACACCCCCTGAACTTTCCAATAGCTCAGGAGCACACTTTTTCCCTCTTAAAAAAAGTTTCTAATAGCTCAAATGTGTGATGTGTGTGGATGAGTTTATGGCTGAGCACATTGGGGTACCTGGATTCCAGTTAAAGGCAACATCTCTTTGGATATACTAGAGAATGTCATTTATACAGGCAGTGAAAATATATTTTTCAGACATAAAACTAGAGTGCAAGAGACCACGAGATGCCAGTCACTCAACCTTCTGCCCTTGGACAATCAATCTGTGCTGCTCCCAGTAAATGTGTACCTTGGTTCCTTTAAAAAATAAAGCTTCTGTGGTATAGATTCCAAAATCTCCCTTAGAAATTTTTAAATCAAGAGGCAATGACATTATAACATGTTCTGATGGTTTTGGCTGCTGTTGTTATTTGAAATGTGTCTTTTTTTTTTTGCTCTATTTTCTATTTTTTGGCTACGCACTATTTCCCAAGCAATGGGAGCTTGGACACCAACTGGCCTTGTGCTGAATAGATGCAAGTACAATAGATGTGAGCTCCCTCACTGCCTGTACACCTGGGGAATCCTATTCCCTGAGAGCCTGGGAGCTGTGCATTGAGGGGTTGCACCTCTTGACCACTCAGAGCTGAACGTGCATTTGGCAGGAGACAATCAGCATGGACAAGCAGGGGCAGGTAATCTCCTCAGAGACAGAAATGCACAGAACCTGTCAGAGCACGAGTCACTGCTGCTCGGGGACTGCATGAGCTCACACATTCCTCTCCTGAAAGCTTTTCTTTATTATTAAGTGTACACCGTGGATCCCTCTGAGCTAGCACTCCCTTTCTGGCCCCATCCCATTTGGAGTGGGAATAAACCACTTCAGAGGGAGCTTTGCTGGGGATGATGAGGGAGGCATTGGCTAATGCCCTGTGCTCCCAGCCTTCAGCTGCTGGCCCAGGGCTGGCTCAGGGGCTGGGCATCTGGTTGCCTGATTGCAGGAGCACAGCCTGGCATTGCAAAGGGCTCCTGAGAGGTTCTGAGTCACCAGGAGCACAGCAGAGCTTCAACCTGAGCCACCAGCCCAGCTACAGAGAGGCTCTGGCAGTCAGGAGGGAGGGATTCCGGACTGGGAGTGATGAGACAACGGGAATTTTTCCTGCAAGAGCTTGGAGGGAAAAAAAAGGTGGTGGGTGCAATGACAAAGTAAATGTTGCTCAGAGATTTAACTACTTGGTGGCCAGTGTTCACTGTGGCCAGGGGCTGACAGGCACCTCCAGGCTGCTGGCTTGACTCTGACATCCCCATCCACTGAGCTCCATCAGAGACACAACAGTTTCAGCTGCAAGATCTGTTTTTGGAATCAGATGCTGAGGGAAAACCTACAGGAAGGATGAAAAGGGATTTTTTACAAGAGTGTGTAGTGACAGAACAAGGGGAAATGGCTTCAAACTGAAAGGGAGTAGGTTTAGATGAGATATTAGGAAAAAATGTCTTTCCTGTGAGGGTGGAGAGGCCCTGGCACAGAGTACCCAGAGAAGCTGTAGCTGCCCCTGGATCCCTGGAAGTGTCCAAGGCCAGGTTGGATCAGGCTTGGAACAACTTAGATTTTAAATTTGGGCTCAAAACACTACCGGAGGAAAATTATAGGGAGCAACAATCCCCAATAAACTCAGTTCTATAACGATCATCCAATTGCAGTACGCTCTGCTCACAATTTTTTTTTTGTATGAATACAATTCTACAAGGAGAGAAAAATGGAACTTAATAGAGGACATCAGGTCCAGTTTAGAACAAGGGGTTTTACTAAATGCAGTCTTTGCATTTAATCAATATTAAAATAACGGTCACTAACCTGTTGTGCATGCCTGAATTAGTGAAGATGGACAGAATTTAACTGTCTGAATTTAAACAGAAGTCTCAAAGGCTTGAGAGGAATTTTTAATCCCTGAACAGCAAATCTGACCCTGGTTCAAAACCATATGCACCAAAAGACTCCCCAGTCCCCACTGGCCCATATACCTAAATCTTTTATTGGAAAATCATTCTGCTGCTTATATGCCACAAAATATTGGTGAACGTTGTGCATTTTTTTTTAGCCAGAGTTGAGCTAGACAACAGTGGAAGGATCAGAAGCAGCCCAGAGGGCAGTGATTAAATGTGTAAGCAGGGGGAATGGCAGTGAAAGGGCCAGGAGTGCATCCTCTGTGCCCACACCACGTGGGAGCAGAAATCTGGGAGCTGGGTGCCCCTGGCAGTGGAAGGTGCCACTGGGATCACCTGCCCAGAGCTGCTCTCAGCTGGCTTTGGCCACCAGAGAAATCCTCAGCTCCACCTCAGGATGGATGGCTGCGAGCTGAAGCCAGGCCAATTCCATCTGGAGAGGCAGCACACGGGTTTTTAGCAGAAGTTGTAATTTTAAATGAGACTCTAAATCTGGGGAGGGCGCCTGAGAGCCGACCTCCTGCCTGACCAGAACCAGAGGGGCAGACGTGGGATCATGTGGCACCTTGGGAGACAGGCTGGCTTTTCCACCTCAGGAATTCATGTATATCAAATATGAACTTCATTTGTATCCTCTCCCACCGTCCAGAGATGTCAGAAATCAGTATAATTGCACAGACTGTCAAGACTCCCTGGGAATTATGTGTATTTTCTCTCTTCTCTCTCATACAGAATCCATCTTTCCTCTGAATAATTACTGCCAGAGCTGAATCAGAGCCTGCCAACGTTGCAGAAAAGAATCCAACTCTTTTCTACAAACTTTCAAAGCAAATATGACTTCACTTTGCTGATTTTTTTTTCCTTAATGTTTTTACATCCACTGTCATTTGATTCTCTTTGAATAACTTGAATGAGTTTAGGGAGGGCGTGGTACATAAGGAATCTTTGGGCAGACCCTCAGCTGGTGTACAATTGACTTCAGAAAAGCACTGCTCAGTTACATCCTGAAGATGCCTCACTGAGAATTTGAAAAGCTCTCTTGGAGATTATTCACCTCATGTGAATGCCACTGTTCCCACCAGCTATGTCATTTTAAGGATCTTAGCTGTTAAGTCACAGGGCAGACAATAGGATGGGACAGAGCCCAAGCAATTAACTCTTCACTCGGTTTTATTACTGAATCCTGAACTGGACTCCCACAGGGAACCTGTAACATGCTAGTCAAAGGAAAAAGGGCAAAACTTTAAATAATTAAAAGTTTGGAAGATGAAATTGAACAGCAACCTATGATCTGCACACAGAAACTTTTAGAAAAGCCCAACGAAACAAAATAAAAGCCAAAAGGACATTAATTGAAACCTTTAATCCCAACAAAGTATTCATTCTGAGATAATTGCTGCTATAAAACCCTCTGACACTGACAAGAGAGCTGTCTTCAAAAGTTACATACGTAAGCAGCTTGGAACTGGAGAGAGGAGCTGGCAAGGATGAAATCCTACAGAGATGTGAAATGGAGGCAAGATTTTGGAGGGAACTGAGCCTTTCAGTGTTAGGTCATTCCTCTGTGAAAACATGTTTTCATCTATAAGAGACTGGGAGGGGAAAAGGATGGAGGAGATTTGCCAGCAGAAAGCCAGCTCCTCCTATAAATAAGAAACCGGTGGGTAAAAAAGGAATTAGTAGCAACAAACTGGACGTTGAAAGGCATTTGGGACAAATGTCAGCAATACAAGATGTTAAAGCTGAAATCACATCATTCCTTACTCATGGTGCATCAAGTGCTGCAATCTAAAAATCTCCTGCTGGTGCTCCTCTGCTCTTCCCAATCATAAATGTTTCTGAGGTGCACAAAATTAAGATTGTCACTGTCCTTTGCTCTGGCCCTGCTCATTTTGGCACTTCCCCAAGGATGACAGCGACTCTTGGAGCACAGCAGTGAAGAGGAAAAAAAAAAGATATTAAAAGAAAAAGAAAAATGCTCAAAAATTTTTATTCTAATTATTCTTTTAAGCCTATTAATAAAAGTTTTACTTTATATCCTCTAAAATTTAAACCTAGTTTACTATTCTCCTAATCCTATCTCACAACAACAAATAAAAAATATATTCTAATAAATACATTAACATTTAGCCAACACTAAACCCACCACATGAATTAATACATTAACCAAAAAACCAAAATGAACAAATCAAAACTAATACACATAATTGATATTTCCTGCTCCATAATTGTTGGGTTTGGTTTGTATTCCCAGGCAATGACACCTGCTTTAATAGAGACAAGGCTGGTTGATACCTTCAGTCACCTTCTCACCCTCTGTGTGCTGGCTAAGAAGCTTTAGACTGACAGATAAATATTCTTACAAAGACTCCAAAGTCTCTTTTTCTCTCCAGGAATATTGTTACAAGCTCCCCAAAACTGATGTCCCTCAGTCCTGTCTGTTGTGCCAAGAGCTGTCCTGGGAAAATGCTCATGGTTCTTTCCTACTGATTAATTATTCCTATATAAGTTCAGATAAAAAAGGATTTGACAGGTTTTTCCTGAACATTCCATATGGCAGAAGGATATACTCATCAGCAACTCATTTTGTTGATAAGTTTTAAAATGTTTTTAACAGTTGGATAGTTAAACACCTCTATAACAAATGAAAATTTGAAACAAAACAATTTGGGTATTTTTCCCTTTTTTCTCTTCAAGTGTGATTTTATACTTTAGAAGTCACATCAACACTTGATAGACAGAGGGGTAGTGCTAACTAAAAGTTACACTTAGTTACTTTGAAATATATTCTTACTTTAGTAAGGCCAAAAATCAGGCTGCTTCTTTCCATGGGCTTTTTGGCCTTTCCAGCAGCCAGGCATGAATCGTGGCATTTTTACTTCCCTAGGAATAAATATGCCAAAAGGCACCTTAAGAAGTTCTCACCAAGGGCACAAGAACCCATGAGAAATACAGATTTTGAAATAAGGAAATTTGAAATTTCAAAGAAAATGAAATGCACTCTTTTAAGGCAGATATTCCTGATCCATGCCAGGTTAAATGACAAACCCCCAGACACAGCCAGACCTGTGAGCACAGACCAGGGGCACTGGAGCAATGGCCCAGCTTTGGTACTGGGAGAGGGAAACCCATTTCTCTTATAGGAGGGGAGCTAAGCAAAGCCTGCACTACTGAACCCAGCATTGCTTTTGGGAGGGAGCTCCCCTGACATTGCATTATCTTTATTTATGTGATCTGTTTATCCTCTCCTGGGGTGCAGGTGCTGTGAGTCTGAGCTGCCCCTGGGCTAAACCTGCAAGTGAGGGAGTCAAGAACACTCAGAACTCAGAGCATCTCGCCCCAAACTCCTGGCAGAACAGCCCAAGAGCTGAGACAAAGCAGCCCCCAAAGCCATGGGATGGAGGTGCTTTTTGGGCAACCTGTGCCAGGGGCCCCACCTTGGAGGAGCTGTCAGGGTGAAGGTGGGAGTCCTGTCAGTATCAGAATCAATGGTCTCCTTGTTTTCCTGCCATTTCTGACTGGATGCAGCTGTGGAGATGCTTTGGTGCCAGCACAAGAGGAAAGCTCCCTGTGCCTGTCCCCCACAGGGACACACACACAGGGTTTGAACAAAACCACGTCCTTTGCAGAGCTGGGCCTCACCAGCTGGCACCACCATGGACTCTGGTCACCAGATACAGACATCAGATGCTTCTATGAAAGATTTAACCCCATTTCTGTGTTTGCTTGCCAGCTGCAAATGCAGAGGTAGCTTCCTGCTGAGCTAAAACTGCTCTGGGCTCAGAATTATCTCAAGCGGAAGTTTAAGCACCATGGCAAGTGCACATTGAAAGAGAAATCACTCAATTTGGTATCCCCTCCAAGGGGATGCTGTGGAGCTGAAGGGAGAGTTTAGTTCCTCATGCAAGGGTTAAAAGTTCTAATAACAATAATAAAAGATTATTCCAGCATATTTGTTGTCCCAACTACACTGATGCCTCTGCCCAGTTGTGTTCCCAGCATTTTTTAGTTTACTTAAATATGTTAAATTCATATAAAATTCACAGACAACTTGCTGCTGACCAGAGACACCCACACCAGCAAGGTGACGGTTATATCTCTGAAACTCACCAGAAAGAACTTGTCTTGTCATAACTTTTCACTGATTCTTTCTTCTTCCTACCCACAGGCACAGAGGATAAGGTGCTGTGATCTCTGCTGGTAGCCAGGAAAGCTGCCAGCAATTCACTGGGGATTTTTGGCACAAGCACCCTCTGATCCCCAGGTTAATGCAGAAACAGTTTTCCTTCTGCTGCTCCAGCACAGGACACACTTTGCAATTTCTGTGTGTGCATTAGATCTGCTCCCAGCACTCTCTAGGGAGCAAATCTCCCCTTTACTGTCAATAATTTGGAGGCAATCTTTCAGCACAAAATTAAACTGAACCAGTCTTGACCACAAGTTCTGAAGCAAACCCGACCTTTCCAGCATTAGGTGCAAAATAAACTTTAAATCACACTTGTTAATGCATTTTCAAGCATCTTCCTTTTTGCCAAATCAGAACAGATTTCAAGTGAGGTGTGAGCTCGTGTTTAATGATGACCTGAGCTCCTACTTTTATAAGAAAACTGGACACTCTCAATGCCCTTTTATCCTTTCCTGTAGCCATTTATAGCCGATGATAAAATCCATATCTGAGATCATTCCTGCTTGGTGGTGCCTGGGAGCTGCCATTCCTTCGGGACTGAGAACAGGGAAAGAAAAACCCGGCCCCTTTGGCTGAGGTGGTTTCACTCAGAAAATCACCTCAGAACTGCGAGAGGGTGTTCCCAAGCCTCTCCATCCGCTGATCTCTGCTGCCCTCTCCTGCAGCAGCTGGAAACTCCCAGGATTTCAGTGAAATGACTCGATATTAAAGCTGCTGCGGTATGGTGTTTCAACTCCGAGGGAATGGGGCAGGAGTTTTAGGAGTAGGGAAAATTTAGCTGAAAAGGGGAAGTGCTCAGGACAGCGTATTGAGCACAGCAAGGGGCAAAATAATGATAATTACAATAATGCTAATATGATAATGCTAATAGTGATAATAATTACAATAAAAATAGGAACAATTGCAATAAATAAAATAATAACATCATCATTAAAGTTGGAAAAGACATCCAAGATTAACGAGTCTAGCTTTTGACTTAATACCACCATGCCCACCATCTGGATTGTCCCCAAGTGCCACATCCATTTTTTTTTTTTTTTTTTTTTGAGCACTTTCAGGGATGGTGTCTCCACCACTTCACCAAGGAGCCTGTTCCAGTGCTTAGCCACTCTTTCAGTGAAGAAATCTTTCTTAATAACCGACCTAAATGTCCCCTGGTGTAACTTGAGGTCGTTCCCTCTCCTCCTGTCCCTGTTCCCTGGGAGCAGACCCACATATGGAGCCATAGCGGTCAATGGGGGCTGCCAAATAGTGAGGTTGGGGACACTGGGGTGGCTGCCACATATGGAGCCTTTAAGATCAATGGGGGCTGCCAAATAGTGAGTTTTGGGGCGTGGTGGTGGCTGCCACATATTGAGCTCAAAGGGCTGCCAGATGGGAATCCATGGGCTTCTCTGTGGGCTGCCAGGTGGGGATCTATTGAGGTCAATGGGGGCTGCCAAATAGTGAGCTTTAGGACGCAATGGTGGCTGCCACATAGGGAGGTCAATAGGCTGCCAGATGGGAATCTATGGGGATCTCTAGGGGCTGCCAGATGGGGATCCAGGGGGATCTATGGGGGCTGCCAGATGGGGATCTATGGGGGCTGCCAGATGGGGATCTATTGAGGTCAATGGTGGCTGCCACATAGTGAGGTCAAGGGGTTGCCAGATGGGAATCCATGGGTATCTCTGGGGGCTGCCAGATGGGGATCTCTGGGGGCTGCCAGATGGGGATCTCTGGGGATCTCTGGGGGCTGCCAGATGGGGATCTAGGGGGGCTGCCAGGTGGCCCCTGGCTGTCCCCTTCCTGTCAGGGAGTTGTGCAGAGCCACAGGGTCCCCCCGAGCCTCCTTCTCTTCAGGCTGAGCCTCTTCCCAGATCTCTCAGCCACTCTTCCTGGGACTTACGTCCCTGAATTCGTTTAAGGTATTATCACAAAGCGCTGGAGTTTCACAGAAACGCAAACATTTTAAAAGTTCATCAAACATGAAAATGTGGAGGAATGGGAAAGAGAAAAATTTGCTTTGCAAATAATCTTGTGGCCGAGGAATTTGCCTGCAAAGCAGTCAGAAAGGATAAACAGATGATTTCAGCTCAGTTCAAAGAATGTGCCTGGGCTTTCTGATGAGATGGTTGTGGCATAAAACAAAAATAAACTCCCTCCACATTGGCTTAGTTCTACTGGGAGAAAAAGCTGCTACCAGAAAACATCACATCCAGGTGATCTCTGACAAATTCTCCTTGCTCTCTTTCCATATCAGCCAGGCTGCTTTCCCTTGCATTAATCTGCCTTTCAGCTGCCTTTTAATCAAAGCCAGGCTTAACTTTGCAGTGGAAAAAGAAAGCAGATGCTGAGGTAAACCACAGAGTAGAACTGGAAGAAACAACCAGAAAGAAAAGGCTCCTTGGCTTGATAAGGATTTAAGGACAATTTTTCTAGAGGGAAGAGAGAAAGAAAATGCTCCATTTTTTCCAGAAAAATGGCTATGCCTGCCTTCTTTACTCAAATGTAGGAAGCCTGGGCTGGTTTGTACAGTACTTTGCATGTGCCAGCTCCTATTTAGTTGTGCGACATAGACAAAGCAAAAGATCAACACTGACAATTTGAAAATCAATCTTCAGATTGTGGAAATGAAATTTTTGTGCTGTCGGCAATTAAGAAACAAGCAAACAAATAGTCCAAACAAGCCAAGTACTCCAGACAATCCAACAAGTACTCCAAATCAATGAGCTGCTCTAGGGAGGGACTGTATGCAAACAACCAGAGGCTGGGATCCAGCACTGCCATTACTGTAGGTACCAGTTAAAATTCTAGATGCAAGAAATTATGGAAATAGAACACAGTAGGAACAAAAAGATTCCAATAATTGAGGGGAGGGAGGGGTTTGTGTTGGTTTTTTTGGTTGGTTGGTTATTTGGTGTTTTGGTTTCTTGGAGGGGGTGGTGGTTTTTTGTTTTTGTTGGGGGCTTTTTTGGTGTTGTTTTTTTTTGGTTGGTTGGTTGGTTGTTTTTTGGTGGTGGCATTTTTTTTTTGTTTTGGGTTTGTTGTTGAGATCCCCACTTGCCTTTCAAACATTAGGTCCATTGCTTTAATAAATGTCCTTGTGTTCCCAAGGCAATTTTCTTCTGCAAAAGAAAAGTGGTTGGTTACCAAACCACCAAGGAAAAGGTTCAGTAAGGAGCCAGGAAGATAAGACCAAAAGCTGGTTGTGAAAGAAATGACATCTGCAGTAGCAACCTTGCTGTGTTTTCCTAGCACAAGCAAATGCTGGAGCTGAAGCAACAAAAAGAATTACACAATAAATCCAGAAAAGAGACACAGAGCTCTGGAAAAGCTCAAAACTTTCTGAAAAGCTGTTCTTGCACATTACATAAACCACCAGATGAACTTGCCTCTTACATAAAGCATTCCTAGACACAGAAACCATAAAGGCAAAAAGAAATGTGTGTGTAAAAGTTCACAAACAATGCTGGAAAAATCTATTTCCAAAGGCTCACCAAATTACACCATTATTCATCAGCCTGTGGTTGGATTCCAAAAGAAGGATAAAAAAAAAAAATTTACTCAGTAGGGCCATAAATATGAAACCAGTTTGAAAAAATGACCACACATAAAAAAATAAAAATAAAAGGAAAAAAAAAGCAGAAAGATAATCTTTTTTTGCAACTGAAATTTGTTGCCTGTAGCTTTTTATTAGTTACAGCAAATGAAATAAAAGCCAGACAAGTCTAATATAACTCTATTATCTCCTGCTACACCAGAATGAAAAGTAATAACATTGCATTTTTTTAAACCACCTGTTGGCATCTATTTTGCCCAGTGTATAACACCATCACTGAATAAACTTCTGGGAAGCAGCCACTGAAACACAGCTTGCCAGGGGGAGCCTTCCTGACCTGCAGCCACGCTTTGCCAAATGAAGTAGCTGTGACAATGACATGGGAAAAAAAAATTTAAAAGTGTTTTCAACTTGGGGATCTGATTTCCAGAAAGAAAACCTTTAAGTTGGGCCAAGAAAGTCACACTGGAGAAGTATTTAACAGCCTTACCTTCACCAGTTTGGTCTGACAGGAACTCTGGCTTTCCCCACAGCATCTGCTCATGAGCTGCTCCCTTCCCATCATCCACAATTTCTCCTTTTGATGCTGCATTTGTAGGGAAGGAGGAGGGGGAAGTTGAACCTATGAAAGAGGACCAACAATTTCAATGAATAGCACTGAAATAAACTTAGTATCCCCTAATTGTAATTGCTTCTCAATGATTTTCAAGTCTGAAATAAACTTACCACTTACCTTTGTGAGTGCACTTTAAATGTGCTGCTTCCCTCCTCTGGGGATCCACATTTTTTCCTCTTCTTCCAAATTGTTACATCCAAGCCAGAAAGCCATTTTAAATCTCAAAACAAAAGAAACCCCACACTAATAGCAAGTTAAACGCAAAGAAATTCTGGAATTTATTAAAAAAAAAAACCCACCAAAACACTTCAACAACTAAAATCTAGATGCTCTGTTTCAGCTACATTTGCATGTTTTCTGTTTTTATTCTGTCAGAGCAGACGGAATCAGATGGATGAGGTGCCAGCTGTTATCATTTAAAGTGTGCCTATGACTTCCACCTGGATGTTAAACTTTACCCTTTCCAGTATTTTCCTTTTTAATTGGTCAGATTAAAACTTAATTTGTTCAGATGGGCTGAGGAGGCAGGAGAATAAGAGAGAACAAGGCACAGTTCTCTGTCACAGGAGGTTGGGAGCCTTCTGATAATCAATTCTTTAGAACAGGCTG
Source organism: Phainopepla nitens (assembly GCA_013400175.1). Lineage (NCBI taxonomy): Eukaryota > Metazoa > Chordata > Aves > Passeriformes > Bombycillidae > Phainopepla > Phainopepla nitens. Next base: position 685,981 of record VXBQ01003389.1, read on the forward strand.
CATTTATGCAACTCCAGCCCCTGTTTATTACTGGTAAAATTTGCAGGAAATCTCTTATATTGTCAGTTAAATTGTGAGATGCACTTTGGTAGGAGGGCTTAATTCACCACATATAATAAATATTCATCAGAAACCAGGCATGTTTCAAGAGATGGGTTTGTCTTTTGATTAAAGGAGAGAAATAGGAGAGGGAGGAAAGCTTTGCACATGGACAGCAAATTTTGACTGCATGTTTGACTGCATGCTCCAAGCTCTGCCCGTCCTTAGGGAAGGCAGGATTCAGATCTGCAAAGAAAGTTTGTACTGTCCTTCCACAAAAAAGAACTCAAACGAGTCCAAATCCACCAGTCTGCTGTTAGAAAAACTTAATTTCAGGTTTTTTAAGGTGTTTCTTTTCCTCTGGAGTCAACAGGAGTGGATAAAATGTACTTTGCCTGTGAGGTAACTGTGAGATCCCAGCTACACAAAGCAATGACAACACGGCCCTAACTCGGGCAAGGGGGTGTGAAGCTGGAAAAGAATTTGAGTCAGCTTGGGAAATGAACAGATATTGACTTTGCGATTTAATCTTCCAGTACTCCAACCTTTGGAGAGGTGAGAACACAGCTCTGCTGAACCCCTCTGTGAATACTCCTGTATTAAAGCTGTCACTTTTAAGCAAAATGATTTTACCTTGGGTATCTGCACACACCTCAGCAGCATTCATCTCCTGGTTTTGTTTTGCCATTCTCCCATTCCTACAGAAGCACTGTACTTCTAAACACTCTTTAACTTTTAAACACTCTTTCTCCACCCTTATCTTCCCTCACCCTTATCTTCCCTCACCCTTATCTTTCCCCTTCCTTATCTTCAGTGTTTAAGTAGAAACTCGAAATTTACTATCAGAATTCCCAATTCAAAAATATCAGTGGGTCAGTATCAGTCTCATAAAAGAATTTTATGCCAGTGCTTGGATCTATGGCTATAACTGAACTCATTAATGAATGTTTCACATAAATATCAAAATCGTGATGAATTATTCTGAGAAATAAATAAATAATTATAAAAACCCCTAAACCCTACTCTTCTCTAAGCTATTATCATTCTCCTTCTCCCCAGCAATTAAATTTAGAATAAAAGTTTGGGCAGCAAGTGATCATCCAAACCAAATCCATTCCCCATTGAAGACTCTGTGATTGTCCTCATTTTCTGTCTCCAGAGTCAGCTGCACCAAAAATGATCTCTCAGATTATTTGCTCAGACACTCAACATCATCACTCTGGGCAAGGTTTCTTGATGCATAATAAATGCCTCTCTCTGGCTGCAGTGCCTCTAAACTGGTAGACTGCATTTTAATGAAAGCCAGTGACAAATAATTTGCAGTATCATACTAATCATTTTGACACTGCAATCAAGTATTTAATGTTGTCATTTTCCCTAATTATTCCCCCTGAATCAATTCTGTATATATACACACACCCACACACCATTAAACCGAATTTTTTGAGAAGTACTTCAGAAATTGACCCAAGTTAGGCAATCTCAGACACTGTTGGTCAATGTTTAATTTCCAGGCTGCCTTTATACTGTGAAGCACATCGTGATCCAATTAAAACTCTAATTAGGGCCTGCCTTTACTGAAGCTAAGCTGAAAGACCATTTTCTAGACTTTTCACTGACAGAATAAGTAAATCCAGTATCATAACGCTGAAATAATTTGGACTTTTTTTAAGAATCACATCAGGAACTGAAAAGAAATAAGCCCACTTTTAAAATTCAGCTCTGGCCAAAGAATCCCATGACAATATTCACCGCAAGCTTCCCTCAGGTTGCACAAGCACCAGTGGAATGTGAGCACACAGATGTGGAGAGAAACTGCCTGTGGGACTGACTGAGCTCCAGAGATGTACAAATTTCAGAAGCTTCACTGAACTGAAGACAATTTATGCATCCCTGCAGACTCAATCTTATTCTTTTTTTTGTTTGTTTTTTTTTTTTTGTTGTTGATCATGGAAGGCCAAAATTATTCACCTAAAACGAGAGGGTAACCAGCCTTAGTTGTGCTTAGTTGTTTCTCCAACTCGAGAGATGTTTCTTCATCTAGACAACCTAAATGCCCAAAAACTTCCTTATTTCCAGAGGTCCTGGCCTTTTGCAAAAGAAATCTTTAAACAGTCACTGAATAGTCTGCTAATTAAACATCCCAGTTAATTAATACAAGGCTGTTGTTCAAAGACAAATGCACGAAGAATCTCTGGATATTGACCTGCAAACACAATTCTACCATTTCCTCCTTGCCAAGGATGGTCAAACACAGGGTCCAGAGTTATGGCTTCACTGCTGACAGAAGCTTTACAATGCAAAACTGAGAAAATACAGATTATAAACCCCTGGGGCTACTTGCAGGAGCTTCACAGTGCTTTGAGGAAGGAATTCTCAAGATTGAGGAAGAAATTCTCTTTGAGGAAGGTTTAAAGGAGTTAAAATCATATTTATTTTCAAAATTCATTCAGTTCACTTTCTAGGTAGTGAGAACAGAAAGGGAGGGAGTTTCTTTCATCACTTATTTCTGTGCTTCTCAAAACTCAGGATGTGCAAACCACGTGCTGCTCTAATTTAACCCATACAAATTTTATGTTTGCTGCTAAAGCCTGGGAATTAATACTGCTCAAACACAATAGTTTCATTAGAACTAATATGGAAAATGTGACTCAGATGTACAAAGGATAATCACTTCCTCTATTAAACCCAGCCTTGAGCATTGTTCCTGTCCAGAAGGAAAATGACAAAGTTGCACAAGCAGCACTCAATTCCAGGGCAACAGATGATGGGCTTGTATTAAATCAAGACACACAGAGATTTAAAAAATATTTTTATTATTGTAATGAGACTGCAATATTATCTAAATAAACTTTTCAATCACCATTACACTCTATTTTCCTCATGAAGGTTCCAGCTGGGAATGCCACAAAGTATCCTGCAACCTGCACACTTAAAAGTTTATAGAAACATTCAGTATTAAAAGGCCTTTGCAATATGGGTTTTTTTTAGAAAAAAAAACAAACATCGGAGTTATAAATCCAAGTGTGTACTGAAGTACATTTATTTCAGAGACCCACTGACCAACAGCTTCATGACTTGCCAAAGACCAGATTTGGGTGTGCTCACAGCTCTGTGGGAGCCTTGTCCACAAGGGCTGCTACAAAAGCAAGAGCAGGGATTGAGCAGAGCTGGAGTTGTCAGTGTGAGCCAGAACTTAGGCCACTGCTAATTGCAGTTGATTTTGATTAATTCTGTTGCTCACGTAATACTTAAGGCAGATTTCCTAGTATACTCATTTTCCCAAGCTAAAGCAACAACATAAGCACAGTTCACAATACTCTGAACAAAAGGTATTTTGTGGTTATTTATGTAAGATGTGGCAAGAACAAACACAACACATTGCAGTTATAACTCCTGCTTTTCTGCTTAAAATGATGGAACTCCCTTTTTCAGTTTGTATTCAAAAAGACTTGAACAGTCATCCTTTCAAATTTTATCAGAAATGTTATTGAAGATTTGAACCAAAAGTTTTCTGGAGCTGATGTCCCAAAGCTGATGGGAGTTCTCAATACATATCTACAATTCCTTGAACAAAAGGAGAATCCAATGCACTGTTACTGTAAGCAGACAACACAAAAATTACATTCAAATGAGAGACATTTTCTTTTCATGACAACAAACTCAACTTCCGCAGCTCCAACAAGCTGGGAGAAAGAGGAATTTAGGTTTCTAGCCTAAATGCCACAGTGCTCAGTTTGCAAGGGCAAGGTACCACCAGCACCCGCTCCTCAGCTGTAAATTTCTCATCAGTAATACACAGAAAAGACAAATCAGACATTAGAAACAATAATGCAAACAAGTACTGAAATACTGGCAAAAATACAGGAAAGAGGTTTTTAGTGGCATCCTTGTGTATGTGGACCATAAGATATGTTAGCAGGAGAAGTATCTCATGAAAAAGCCATTGTTTTGGCTTTGCACATTGCTTTTTTCACCTTTTCTTAATCAGACATCACAAAACAGTGACTGAGGACAGCACCAGCAGTGTCCTGACCTTGCTGCTCTGGAGGTAAAACCTTCTCCCATCCTTTGCCAGGCAGAATTCAGTCCCCAGGGTGTGCAGGGAGTGCACACTTGAAAAGAAAATGGAATATAACAATCCCTTAACTGAAAAAAGTGACTATTCATGGATTTCTGGAATGTTAGGAGAGCAAAATTTGTAAGTGAACCTGGTAAAGATTCCATCCCAGGCAGTTATGGAAATGACAATACAGTGAACTGATTTAAAATAACAATAATATTAATTTTAAACAAGAAATTGGACTGAAAAAACCATGATGTTCTAGGAAAGAACGATGTGCTTTGTGAGCTCTATTTATTTTAAAATAAATTTATATTTTTACAGTACAGACTCAATCATTTTTACATATAAATACAACAGTACTGAAGTCCTATTAAGATTTGATTTTTCGAAGTGAATGGACTAGACTTTTACACAGGTATGGAAGCCTTTCAGCACATTTTTAAATTTGATTCCTGCTACAGTTGAAAAAGTGGAATTATTATTGTATAACTTTATGATAAGCTTCTTTCCCCTCTTGTGAAAGTGCAGACAAATTGAACAAAAAGCAACACCACAGTTGTTAATCCTGACTTCGAACACATTTAACAGTATTTGCTCAAATCACACAGATCAGCTATTACAGTGATTCAAGAGAAAAATGTATTTTCACTCAGGGGAATCCCATTCTGGCAGACAACCTGACAAACTGGGAATTCTCACTCCTGTGTCACCTCCTCCTTCGGCTGTTTGAGCTCAGTCAGAAGCTCCTTCCCACTTTCTCCTGCTTTTGAAGCAAAGTGAGCAGCTCCCTCCTTAAAGCCCAGGAGCTTCAAGCTTCTGGCATAATCTGCATACACAGCATGGATCAATTTATGTAAATGAAGCATTAAGGAAAACACAAATTAATAGCAAAGTGAAAAAACCTCAGAATCCTTTCCCCCCTGCTTCTTACTCCTTGGCTTTCCCAAGGTGAAAATGCTGAACATTGCTACCAGTTGTGCTAATCCATTATTTTTCAGCACAAGTAAGAAAAAAAACATTGCTTGAAATCCTTTTGAACTCATATTAGTATTTATAAAGCAAGATGCAGAGTGCTGTAAACTAAACCAGATACATTTCAGATATGCTTAAGGACCTACCGTGATACAATGGCACAAATGGCAACAGAAATTTTAATGTCACAAGGATTTCTTCATTCTTTAGACCTAAAGTTATCTGCATGACTTATTAGTGGCAGTTTTTATTTACAGGTTGATGATTCCATAGAACAGGATCAGGTCTTATTTACATATCATTATTATTTATAGTATATAATACAAAAGTTTGTGCAACTGCTCAGCTTTCCAGAACACCAGGTCAGATGTGAAGATTTAGTGAGCAAAGACAGGATTTCAGAAAAAGGATATTTGTATCATCATTGACTTCAAATGCCCCGTACTTCAGACAAGCTTCTACAAATAAAGCTGCTCTATCAAAGTATCTCATACTGTTAAATGGAAAAAAAAAAAAAAGAGAATAATTTGTTAGAGAAAAGTATTTCAGGAAAACACAGAGAGGCTTTCTAAAACTTTTTTATATCTCCCCTTCCTCCTTGCACTCAAGAACTGACACTTGCTATAAATTTTTCTGAAAGATCAGGGCTGAAGTTACTCAGAAAAAATCATAGATACTATAAATCATTACTGCTTGGTCCATGGGTGCTGGCAACCTTAAAGCCTGCAGTAAAATGAAACACCAGTTGTAGCCCACAGGTTAAAATTAATTAAAGAAAAACACGCTAAAATAGAAACAGACATCAGAAATAAGTGTGAGCAAGAGAAAACGCGGGTTGTGCTGTTTCACCTTTACCTGTGCAACATCTCTGCAACTTTTGTGAAGCAGCCAAGAGACAGGAGGACAAGAATGGCCTTGGATTTGTGGTTGACCTGTGGGGAGCAGAGGTGATCGACCCAGCGGCGCAGCACGTCCGCGCACTCCTCCGAGCTCAGCCGCACCTGCGGGGACAGCAGAGCCTGAGCCAGCCCCCAGCTGCCACACACAACACACACACAGCAGCTGCTGCTGCTCTCTCCTCAGGGCAACACTCTGGGCACAGCAAAAGCAGCTGAAGCCATCATTCTTTAGTAAAATGCACGCATATTCCTTGAATTAATAAGGAAAATCAGAGATATCTGGGTATAAAAATACGTCACTCGGGTCACTCCATTTTTACCCCAAGCTGTTCTTAAGTTCTTCTAAATCAAGAAGTTACTCTTCATCCTGTACTGAAGACTTAAGGATAAAAAAAAAAATCTTTACTTTTCTGAAAAGCAGCATTCACTCATTTAGAAAATCTAAGTACAATTTTTCCCATTCTTTCTTCAGGACACATAACAGAAACTTTTCTTAAGAGACGCTGAAAAATCGTTATTAACTCCTGCCCATTTATAATGTGGAGAATTAATGCTGGGTCTGGGTAATTATGGCTGCACACCACAACAGAAGATGATGCAAATTTATGTGGGTGGTGGTAATTTTGAAATCAGCTCATACACTACGTGGAGCTCAGCACAAAGTCACTGCCCAGTTACTTATCCACTTCCAGGAGTGGGTTTTGTGGTTTATTACCAACTTTATACTGCTGCAGCTATATGGACCTTCCCAAACTGCTGAAAAATTAGGAAATGGAGTATTTCAAGCCTTTTTAGGCCCCAATCCTGTGATGTGGACAACGAGGGCAGACCTGCGTGGTCAGAAGGCTGAAGCATCTGCCAGTGTTGATTGAATGGACTGGCTTCTTGTAGCTGAACGGTATTTTTAATTGATGTTTCAGTTATTTAGGGAACTTCAGCACCCTCCTGAGCCTTCCCAAGCATGAATGCTAAGCAGGTGGTGGGTGTTCTCAGCCTGGGAAGTGAGGAATTGCACACCTTGGCCAGCCACGCTGCACGGTTCCACTCGCCGTAGGTCTGCAGGTAGCGACAGGCGTCTGCGGCCTTGTCAATCAGACACAGCAGCTGCACCCCCTCTGGAACACAGAAATGCACCCCACTCAGGAAACCCAGGGAAAAAACAGCTGCTATCCAAGTGTGGAAAAGGACCTCCATATCCTCAGCACATGAAGATGTTGAGACTGCTCCCAGTATAACCTGGGTGCCAGTTATTGCATCTTCGTTCTGGGCTACAGAGCCCACACAACGCTCTCATTTATCTTTGCTCTGAACACAAATTTAGAGGTTCACAGGACTTCTCATTATAATGATCTCTGTAAATTAAATAAATAATTTCATAGGCAGTTCTTCATTTTAATTTAATGTTGTCCACAGTGCAATTATTAACAGTCTTCAGAGTGGAAAGCTGTTTTTCCAGGCAAGTACAGACTTTCAACTTTCTCGGCATGTCTGAGTATTTCAGTTTTATGGTTATAACTGAAATGTTTCAGTTGTGTTTCAGCTCTTGCATTAAGTAAAATTAACCTGTACTTGTAAGAAAACACATATCATGCAAAAGGTTCTGAACTGAAAAGGAGACTAAATCCATATTTCACGTTTTGTAATAGGACACCAAATTTTAAACTAGAAAAGTGGAAAATACGTATTATGTGCTCAGCTTCTTTTCATGCAAACAACTTCTAAAAGATTTACTCCAGAATTAAGTTTTCCAGTGAAAATAGTTCAAGACAAGCTGGATTTTACAATTCAGTTACTGATCATTTTTGTGTCCACTACCCTGTGTAGTGTACATGCAATATATAAGATCTATCACAGCAGGATTCACTCCTATTTCCCTGGCATCCTTAAAAAAAAATGATGAGAATTATCAGTTCACAAGTAAAGAGAAAGATGTTTTACCTGCAAGCTTTCCATTGGCTATCATGTTGGTTGCTACCAGTTTAATGGTGCTTTGAGACGGCCCTGAGGAGGTGACAGTTGTGACCAGGCAAGCTTTGAGGGAATCACAGTAATAATGTGCATTCTCTGAACTGGTTTCTAGCAGTAGTTGCACTGCTCTGTCAGTCTGGCAAGAGGAAAAATTGCAACTTTGACCACAACATATTAATTTTGTTAAAAAGCCTTTCTATTTTTACCCCTTTTAAGACATGGAACAAATAACAATGAAAGTTATTCTAAAACGGGCTACAAAAATATTTCCCTGTCTAGTAACAACTAAGATTCTGTTTCAATGGGACATCTGCAATAAGGACAGCACTGAAAACCATGAATTTAACATAAAAATGCAAAAACTCTGCACTGAGTTCATACAAATAGGAAATAACAAATAAAGTTAGAAAAATCTTTCCTTGAATAGGCTAAGTACACAAAACAGACAGGGAAGAAGAATAAAAAATTCAAATATTACCCACAAACCTGGCCCAAGAGAAGAAGTTGATCAGCACATTTCCTGGTATGATCATATGTTGATCTCTTCACTTCCTGGAGATTTACCCTTTCCAGCTGGAATTTCTGGACAAAGAAGGAAAAATGTTTTAAATGTAAGCCTACCATAAGAAATAAAACCAGGCATTAAGAAGATATATAAATATCTTGCCAGTTTTTGGAACAGCCTCTATTTTTAAGTACCAAGAATGTTTTAATCCAGACTGGTATTTTACTAATAAAAGTGAAATATGTAAGGGAAGTGGTGTTTATTGTGCTGATGACATTCCTATTGAATTTGGTTTTGAACTCACCTGGAAGTAAGAATTTTCACACAGTATGTCATAGCAAATATCCAGAGGATTAACCAACTGCTCTTGAAGGACAGCTGTGTCCAGTTTTGCAGGCTTCTCCTGGCACAAGCTGTGCAAATAGTGGGCAGCAATAGTCCAGAAATGCAGTTCAGATTCATCCCCATACAGTCTGAGAAGATACAAAGCAGGATGTGAAACAGGTTTGTATTTTTTCATACACCACATAAAAATATGATATATTTCATTTTCTCAAGGACTGTGCCTTCCTGTGGACAGCACAAGCACCTTGCATTATCACTGGGACAGACTATGAGAGATTTCAGAATGACATTCAGCAAGGTAAGTTATAACAGCAATTAAACTCCAGGAATGTTCCACAGAAATATGTGGAAATTGATATTTATTATTATTATTTTACACTTAGTCACTGATATCCTCTTTCAACCACAAGGTACTAAGTTTGAAAACCATCTCTAAATACAGACAGACTAAAATTAGCTCAGTTTAGGCAGAGGAGCCACACAGAACAAACACACTCGAAATAAACCCCAGGCCCTCCCTTGTTTGTACAGAACTATTGTGAAGTTCTAAATGACATTTTGGGGCATGAACAACTAAATGTAATGCGGCTGCCAGAAGTGCAGTTACAAAAGTGCCACCAACACTGGGGGAAGTTCCTTGTGTCCAGCAAGCAAATAAAACTGCTTCAGTGAGGTAACATTTCCATTTTGGTCCTAAAACCACTCTGCTATATGGGTAACAAAGCAGTTTAGGGACAGTGCTAAGTTAAAGGATAACTGGGTGAGTTCCTAAACTTCAGCTCATTCCTGTGCATTAATAACATCATGATTTTCCTAGGAAACATTTCCTATATTTATCTGAATCTCTACTACCTGGCAACTAGGAGACATCTCTGCAGGAGAGTAAAATCTGGATCAAGTAGAAGTTTCTTGATGTCACTGCAAAAGAGAAACTGTTAAAGAATCTGTAAAATGCTGGGCAGGATTTTTTGTTTGGTTGCTTTTGAACAAATAGGATACATCACACACAAACTGAAAACCCCAACCCCCAAAATGCACAATTTCTTTTCTGAAATGAAAAAATGCATCTGTGAAAACAATTACAACAGGAACTATATATAATTTGAAATAGAACTGATCTCCAGGGGCAAATGCAGTGAGTCCAGCAGGAACTCTTTATCCTTGCAATATAGGGAATCACCACCAGGGTGTATGCAAAGCTGCCAATTAGTCTGCAGTAATTCTACTAATTACTGTATTAATTCAGCTACAAATAATCTTGCAGCTTTGTAGTGTCATAGCAGAAGAGATGCACATGCATGAATTTAGGTTTCCCACAGGTGTTTCAAACTGGATAAAAATAGGCTGTTACTTTTTCCATCCTACTAAAAGAAAGGACAAAAGGAAAATGAACAAAATTGTCTATTTACTAGCTTTAACTATAATTTTTAAAATTTAAATTGAAAATGCCAAAATCTGTTTTCTGTGTAAATAGAGTAAGCTGCATCAACATTACCCTGGAATTGTATCCTCAACAAAGGATTTTCAGAATCATTTTTTCTTCCTCAGAGTTGAAATACCCTAACAAACCTTGGAGTATTTAAATAGCAGTATCCAGTGCAGTCTGGATCAGCATAAAGAACCCCTAAATCCCTGAAAAATACTGCTTAAAACATTCCAAATGCTCACAGGTCAGTTGCAAATCATGTACTGACCCTATCAGTACCTTTAAAGCACCAATTTTAAAATTACATAAAAATTATATTAAAATTATAAAAATACATTAAAATTAACTTCTTTTTTTAAAATAAAATATGTCATTACTCAAGCATATCTTTAGAGAGACAAAAAGAATTCTTTCTTCATTAACTGTAAACTGCCACAAACTTCAGATTTTCTGCCATCTCAGAATTTCACAGCTTACACAAGTAATAATAGCAAAATTCTTACTTGGACAATGAATTCAACTGCTCTTGAAGAAGATTCTTAATATTTTCATTCTCTGGATAATCACTGGATTAAAAAAAAAAGAAAAAAAAAAGGTTTTCTGTGTTACAAAATGACAGAATTATCTGAGATGGAGGAGCACTACCTGTAGGAGAAGCACAAGCAGGTACATGGAAACAATCTTTCACGTTCTTTGGGCAAGCCATTCATGCAGGATTCTTTATCCAGTTACCAGTTCCCACACAGCAGTGAAAGATGCAGTTTGCTTTCAGTCAACCTCACAGTCAGTGCCAATCTTTCTTTTCCCATTTTATCTTTTTTCATAAACCTTCAAATTAATAAAAATGGCAATGCCTAGAGCATTATTATGTGACCACGAGCCAGTCCAGGACACAGAAATGTGCTCCTCTGAGGATGTGAATGTGGCTCTCCCAGAGTACAGACAGGTCTAGCAGGATATCAGAATACCACTTTCATTTACACTTTAGGAACAACTCTGATGGCTGCATTAACTTCTAGAACAAAGAGAACAGTTTTCTCAGAAGTAATATAATGCCATAAAAATATTGCCAGGTCTTAAAGCAGACTGCAGTTTTTAATAGCCAAGTGCTACTGAAAGCCAGAAGAAATATCTGACCTTGGAGCCTTACCTACGTATTACTTCTAGTAATAAACAGTGATCTAATTATATTTTTGACTGTCCCCAAGAGTGAGGAAACTTATACATCCAACAGTTATTTGCACAGAAAGACTAATAAAAGATGTAGGCTTTAAAAAAGAATAATATGTTATATATAGATCTGTATTTGTTCTTACATGTCCATAATATCTAGAGAATATTTCTCATCCCATGGTTGATGCAGCAGGAATGCTTTTAAAGCTAATGAAGCCCTTGGAACAAGCAGGTAGGGACACCAGACAGGTTCTGAAACAAAAGGAAAAGATTCATTGTCCAGAGGGTCATGTGCAATAATGCTGTGTTCATTGATCAGAAAATGTACCTCCAGAAAATGTACCACAGAAAGTGCGCCACAGAAAATATCCCACCAGAAAATGTACCACAGAAAATATCCCACCAGAAAATGTACCACCAGAAAATGTACATTGTTTGCAAGCACCAGGAAAATCATAAATAAATGTCTTTTCATACACCCAGCACAGGCTGCTAGACATAAAAGCTTATCTCTACACTCAACAAAAACATTTCATAGAAGGTACAGGTTATCAAGCATGCTGAAATGAGAATTTCAGGACATTCCATAGGGAATTTAGGCACAGACTCTTGGAGTGCATTACACTGGCATTAGGCAGAGCTGTGTACAATGATCACTGCTGCTACAGGGGCATGGTGCAAAGTGAGTAAAGCTAAACCAAATATACCATAAAGCATGTTTAGTTTTGCTTTGTCCCCCTAATTCCTACAGTATAATACAAGGATTAAACCCCTTCATCTGGAAAGGATGGTGGGAAGTTTAGTAAGATAAAAATTATACATGAAGTGCTGTCACATAAGTCTGTACTCACTACAAGGTGTGGGAGACAGGCAGGAAATGCTACACCCAGTGACTGAGGAGCAAAACAAGTACCAAAACCAAACCCATTATTAAATATTCACAATTCCCTGTGCACTTTGTGTGCACTGAGTGATGTAGGACTCTTGTAAGTGTGATTTGGTAATTAAATATTACCACAGAGCAGAGGCAGGAGGACAGCTCAATCACAGGCAGCTTGTGCTTGGCTTTACAACATTCATCTTTATAACTTAATATTGCAGAACACTCACTTGATAGCAAAAATGTTATAAATAACATTTTTCTGTGATAAATTACATGTTTCCTCAAACAATCCCACACCACAGCTCCCCACATCAGAGTTTATTACATATGTCTTAGAATCTACTGTGTTTTAAGAAAATGACATCAGGAAATTGTATGAGTAAAGGCAGGATTGACTCAAAAGGCAACAACAAGAAGAGTTATTTGGAACACCAGTAGTAATAAATACAAAAAAAAAGTAGCTTAGTTAACTAGTTAAATATTTAAATTCCCTTCTTAGACATATGGCTAAAAAGGCTGTAAACAGCACTAATATTGCTATTTTAAAGGTCAGTTTGAAGAGCAATGAATCAGCCTACAGACACCTCAAAAAAGCAGAAAATACATTTTCACACATCAACAAATGCTTCTAAATCATGTAATGAGTATCAGCGCTGCAAGTACTGATACCTAAATGATGTGCCAATGCTTTTTAAGTCAATTTGCTAAATATCTGTACAAAAAGCTCTTATTTTGTTAGTTTATATTTCAATTAAGACATTAAAAAATATGTTATTTAGGAGATTAAACTTGTATTAAAAAAACCCAAAGAATAAAAAAATTATCTATGAAAAGCAGCAGAAAGGCATCAAAATCTCCACATGTGACAATTCCCTGTTGTAGCAGAAATGCTGAGCTCCACTTTCCAAACAGGAGAGCCAAAGCACCAAGCAGAGGACAGCACAGAAGACATGAGCACACCTATTAAATCCTGCTCATCCATCCTGAAGCACGAGGGTTTCATGGATAAGTCCAGCACTCGGATGCATCCATCATCTGAAGCCAGCACCACTTTGTCTGACGTGCACCAGTCCACATCCAAGATCCGGAAATTCACATTTCTCCCACTTCTTAAACTGCTCACCATTTGTACCTGCAAAAGTTCAGTTATTTTTTATTTTTAGCAGCCTCTCCATCACCCTGTGTGAGGCTGTGTCACACACCCAGGAGGCACAGCACAAAATTCATCATGAAAGGTGAAGTTAGCCATAAATCATTTCAATAATGGTCTTTTCTGAGAGTAGGGAATTTAGAAACCATGGAGTAGGTCACATGGTTGCCCTGGAACAATACTATTTCCCAATTTAGAGCTGAGAAAAAAATCCTTTTGAGCATAGTGTACAGCTGCCTTTTTGTTATCTTTTCTAACAGGACAGGATTAGATGTGTCACAGAACTGAGACTATAAAATATTACTACAGATATTCTGAAAGACTTGCGACTGAACATGTGAATTTAATTTTAAATGCTTTCATGTAGGAAACTCCTTTATCTTAGAAAAAAAAGAGGGAACAGCTACAGGAGGAGTATTTTGTGGCATCAAAGCCATCCAAATGTGCTTCAAGGAGAGACTCATTGGGTAATATCCTACTCTGCTTATGTAATTCACAGTAGTTGTTCATATCTGCTGTCCAATTCTTATCATCAGTGGAGGTCCATATTGCACTAATTAAGTGTCTGAATTTGGAGCTGCTGCCCATTACAAAGTGAACAGGAAAAAAATAAAAATTCCTGTTTCATTCCCTGATACCCTGAACTTATTCTGGGGGTTGAATTGAAATAGTACAAGTATATTTCCTTCCCCATGGTACTCTAATCCCCTGAAAGACCTACAAAGCAAATCCCAGAAGTTTGTGAACACAACTACAGAGTTTCTGAGTAAGAAGAGAAGCTAGACAATGTTAATGAACAAGTGTCTGTTTTTCTGGTGTTCCCTAACAAATTAAATCTATTGACCATACACAAAAGAAACCTGTAGTGAAAAAAAAATCTCCTGTCCACAGACTGAAGTCTCAGACTGGGGACTCTCCCTTAAATTTTCAAGGTCTGCCTCAAAACCATTACAAGAGGATGACAAAGTGCATTTCAGACATTGTCAGCTTTAAGTGTGGAAGACACTTCTCACTGATGGCAGCACAAAGATCCTTTATAGGGAGTAAAAATCTTTGAGAAAAGCCATATGACTTCATCATACAGCTGCCAGCACGAAATCCTGACTCAGTAAAACTTAATCCCTCACTCATCCTGATTTCCAGAGGTGAGGTGTGGGCTTTGAAGAGAAGTGAGTGCCTATCAAAGCCACTTACCTCTTTTGAATCCCAAATTTCTGCCCCATCGTTGTACATGGCAAGGAGTTTTTGATTTCCTTTCCCTGGGGCAAACCGTATTTTTTTCACCCAGCTCCGATGTGTGGGAATCCCTCTAGGGAAAGACAAGATTAGGATCCACCATTCCACACCCAATATTGTAGGAAATTGAATCCTTTCCAGTAACTTTGCAGATCCTCATATTGCACAGACTGAGGAGGAGAACAATCTCTCTATGCACACACAAATGGATGTCCAGATTAAGAATTTATTAGGCTGAAATGATGAAATGCTTGGAATAAACACTGCGATACTTAATGTTTTACCAGAAGCCATTGCAGATTTAATGCAAAAAAAGGTATCTAGCTGGTTTTAAGACCTTGATTAAATGTTAATTCTTCTGAAAACACAAGAGATTAAATGTAGGGAACTGCGACACAGTAGACATTTTCTGAATTATTATTCCAAAATACTTGCATTTTTCCCTACAGTGAAGAACAAAAATGAGGAAGGATGAAAACATTCCACATTCTAACACTCATCATCTTATGTTTGACAGACTTAATTTGCATTCATACCTGGATACTCTAGCTTTTAAATCCCAGAAGTTTAAGTTTCCATCAACATCTCCAAGAACCAGGATATCCCCCTTCCAGGCAATACAAGTAATGCTACCCATACTTCCCTGAAAATATTTAAGAAGCAGAAAAATATCTTGTGATTAATAGATTCAAACATATGAATAAATATTTCAACAGTGGTATTCACTTAAAAAAAAAATTACACAACATGATAGACCAAACTCTACTCAGCTGAAATAGGAAAAGTTATATATAAGACTGTGAAAATAGAATTGCTATCAGTTTTTAGGTTGGAATTCATATTTCAGATTTCAAAGTACTACATTGCTGACCACTTGCTGCCACAAAACTATCATTATCCCTGAATTTTTTCTGGCAATCAAAGTTAAGCAAAAAAGTAAAGCATCAATGATACAGAAAAATTAGAACTCACATCTGGAGGAATTCTTGCACTGTCTTTTACTGAGTTTCCCTCTACTGTGAGATGATAAACCTGCCCATCAGCACCTGTAAACACAAAGTGCTCCCTGGCAGAGATGTTCTGGCTCAGCTCTGATTTACTTTCAGCTTCCTGCAACAAGCTTTAAAAAGAACATAATGAGACACAATTATTTCTTTCTTGAAACCAGAGTTGCTAGACAAATTCTATATAATGCACAGAAACAGCATCAAAAAAAAAAACAAAAAAGAAAAAAAGCATATATCCTTCTAAGCTCTTTATTTAACAATTAACTATTTATCACTTCCACTCTTGTGGAAATGTCTAAGGGTAAGTAACAGTTTTAATTACAGAGCCAGGTAACCAATGAACTGCCACAGCCACACCTGAGGGAAACAGAGACATCAAAGTACATCAAAACCCCACGTAGAAAAACTAAAGGGAGGCCCATCAAGTTGTTTTGCTTGCTCTGTACTCAAGAACCAGTTCCAAAATGTTATTTTCATTAGAAAAACAGCACGTGGTGGAAAATCAACAATTGCTGTAGGATTCCATCAGAAGCAGGGCTACCTGATGACAGAGGATTCCACGCTGCTGACCTCAGTGTCTGACGCCACTGTCTGCCGGGCCATGGCCTCCCTGGCTGCCAACTGCTTCTTCCTCAGGCTTTTCAAGTTATGGGAAGGTGACCACTCCTGTGGAAAATGGCCCAGGAAAAATGGAAAAGACAAAAGTTTATTCCCTGAATTTACTGGGGCTTTAGAATGATTTTCAAGGAGATTGTTCTCTGTAGTACCTCCCTCCATCACCCAAGGGGAGGAGCAGATTTCTTCACCAGAAGCTCCTTTTATCCTGCCTCTATTTGGTGACAGATGAAATGTTAAAGCACTTATCTGTATATGCTACAGCTACAGTAACACTTGCTCCAAAATTGTTCAAAGGTTTTATACTATTTCAATGTATTATATTTCTTAAAAGGTAACAGAATTTATTCCTTACCAAAGCAGTGGCTGTAGGGAAGTTTTTAGACATTTCTCTGAGCAGAGTGCAAGTTCTGACATCCCAGATCTCCAGTGGTTTGTCTTTAAATACCACAGCTAGATACTGCCTGAAACAAATGAGAATTTACTCCAGCAAAAGTCCTTTGAGCATTTTACTTCACACATGTTGTTCACACCAGCACTCTGGAGGCCCTCACAAACTAAGAGTTAGCAGAGCAAATCAAATCCCCCTCTGAAGCTTGTGATTCCCTTGAGTTACTGAGGAGCAAAAGAATGTCTGAAAAAGAGTTGTCTTCAAAGCTCACAGAATTATCAATTTCTGCCAGGTGGTTCTGCACAATTACTATGGAGGAAACAAAGGGAATAATTCAGAGAGAGCAGCAGCACCTCTGATCTCATCATGTCTGGCTTGAATTGATGGCACAAAATACCAGAAAAACACACACAAGACTGCAGGCTGGACAGAGTTTTTTCCCTCCTGCAGATGCATGCCACTTCCTAATCCAGGGATAAATGAGCACAAAATCATCTCACACTAAAACACTTGTCATTCATGTCTTCAGACTGCTCATCTGTGGAGCTGGAAGAGTGCAAACACCTTTAATCTACTGGACTTCCTTTCCTGTCTCACTCAACACTCTCCAGCCTCTTCATCTAAGCCCAGGGCTGTTCTTAGTTTTTAATGCATTATTAAGAACATTATATGGTTGAACTCTTCCAAATTCTCTGGAACTCTTACATACAAACATATTCCTGTGCAAGCTAGAGGACATGAATTTATTTCCTCCACTGTAAAGATTTAGAGACAAGGCCCTATTAAAATCAACACTACTTTGATTTCATTTATACAAGAAAGTGAAGTAATTTTCCAGAGTACTACAATTATTGTTTTTGACACAATGAAGATCAGGGCCTCCTGTCACAGACCTGAGCTCAAAATAATGAAGACTTGAAAGGAAACAATTTGGTCATTTATCAATGACTTTTCAAACAACTATATATCACATCTCGTTTTCCAGCAGACAATTATTACAAAGGTGTGAAATACTTACAAAAACTAAATAAATAAGAATAATCATCCAATCTTTAATGCCAAACTTCCTAGTTTTAAATATGGCTTAAGTTATACAAAAGAGAATTAACTCAGAATCAAAGTTGAAAAAAAACAGTTCAGCACTTTTATCCTCCTTAATATTATCAAAAAGCCTGTTCAGTAAACACAATTCCTGTAAGAAATAGAATAATAATTACTGATTTTGCAATATAATTGGATCCTGAAAAGACAAAGTCAACCACAGAAACATTCACAGCTTTTTCACTTGGAATTAATATTCTGAAGCATTTTCCTCTTGATGCTGTTGAATATTTTTCCACAAACCCTGAAGTGCTTTTTTTCTTGGAATATCTGTGATGTTATGAGGATTTTCATGCAGTACAGTGAAATTTCTGAGCTTCCCAAGGCTGATGCACTTACTTCAGATGAGAGACCTTTATCATTTCGATGGCTGGCTCGTCGTTGCCTCGCTCCCCACGGAATGCAATGCTCCTGCCTGGAGCACACAACAGGGGAGAACAGAAATACTCAATAAACTAAACAGAAATAGACAAATAGCTCAGAAACTCTTCTGTTTGTAAACAGAACCAGTTTACCAACCAAACCAGAACACCTCCAAATCACCTGTCACCTCTAACGTTACTCTTGTCATTGGCAAAGTTTTACTGCATTTCATTTCACTGTATTTCAGAGTTTATCGTGAAAATTTCCAACTTTACATTAAATATATTGTAAACTCTACTGTCAAATCTAACTCTTGACTCACTTCCAGAGCACAGCAACTCAAATGGATGCATCAGGATTACATAGAGTTCAAAGAATTATTATTTTCCACTCAAAGCCAGTGGAAGATTCTCTCCACTCCCCAAGGAGGAAATGCACTAATAGACTTCAAGTTTGATAAGAGAAATTAACTCTGCCATGAAGTAGGTGTGATAATATCTCATGGTGAGCTACATGCTACACTTATCAGAACGATTCTCTCTTCCTTTCCAGCTAGAACAGTAAATCTTAAAGAGTTTATAACTCATCCCCAACAAAATTTTAATCCACTTGTCGGAAGTGTTGCAGAATTACAGATGTTAAGAGATATCACTAAAATAAATAATGACCTACAAACAGCAACTTCTATGCAAGTTTCATTCTCCTTAGCTTTCAAAGGAAATTCAAACTATAAACTTTAGCTCCTCCTGTAGCTCACTGCTAAATTCCTTAAGCCAGCTACATGAATAAATCTAGTTATCAAGAACATGAGTTAGAGCTCTTCTGTCAGAGGCTACTGGAATTCTTTCCCCTCTATTTTCAACATTTTAGCAATTTGCTTTCATATTTTTGTTCAGAAATGTACACGTGAATTTTGTCAAAGTAAATCTGAATCAGCAGAGTTTTCCTAGACCTAAATCAGAAAACTGGTCTCCTAAGTGACGGAAGAAGCAGAAATCAAACTGTTAAATCACTGTGCCTTTCTTGAAAGCTTGAAAAGAGGAAACATACCACTTTTAAGCAAATCAAATGCTAAGGTCTCATGTACTCACATTTACTTAAAACTTGGTTGCCTGCAGAAATTCTGAACCTTTCATGACTTCTGTCTATAAATGTTCTATACTGATTCACAAGCTGAGTGAAAAACCAGATTCCCATTTTACATGAGAATAATTTCCCAATGCATGTGTCTTTTCTGCTTTGATTTTAAACAGATGGACAAAAGACATTATATGAAAAAACTTTAATATGATGCTACAAGAAAAACCTCTAAACTGAGGTTTTTCCAGACAGCTTAAAAAAAACTCAAAAAAATCACTTTACATACAGCAATTCAGAATTAGCCATGTGCTACAAGATTCAGGCTCTTCAATTAGAACTTTAATGGCTCCAGCTTTTCATATTCAAAAATAATTTAAAATTATTGAAGTGCTTCCTGTTCTGGGCTGTCTAATCTCCCCAGTTATACCTCTTTCTATTGTGCAAATATTGTAATGAAAAAGTTCATTACAAACTTATTATCATCCATTATGAGGCCAAAATACCTGAAAAAATACATGTAACCTGTTCATTTTGCTATCAACAGTATCTTTTAACAGTTATTTATTTTTAAACCTTACCAATTCTTTATAAAAGTACCAGTTTTATGGTTTAAAATCCATTTTACACTCATTCACATTTAAGTTCTGACCATGTGCCTGGCCTGCTGCTGAAACAAACCTCAGTAAATGGTTCAACACTATTTCAGAAGCACATGAAACAGTGGGTGCAGATTATGACAAAACACATTTGGAAATATGGAAATATGTGCAGTTTGTGAACAAAATCCACCACTAATACCCTGTGTGGCTGCTTCTAAACCCCCTGCTGACACTTATTATTCTTTTAATAAGTCCAAGATGTTTTTGCAAAGGTGCTGCTTCAAGTCTGCAGAGCACCAGACAAAACACATCTCGTGGCTTCACAAAGAAGAGGAGGAACAATTAAAGCTCCTCTATTATTATATTTTGCCATGGCAACGGAAAGAATAAAAAAAAAATTAATAATCAGAACTTGTCAGCCCCCAGCAAATCTGTCAGCTCCTGGAGCAGACTTCTCAGGAAACACAAACCTGTTGGAAGGTCCACCAGCTGCAGCTCATTCCTGACCAGTCCCAGGTTGTTGGGTGTTGATGTGGCAAAGGAAATGAACCCAGTGAGGCTGATCCACTCAATTCCCCTGTGATCAGAAGGAAATACAGGGAGCATGTCAGCCTAAATATTTGAATTTCTAGAACTTTGAATTGCTAGAACTCTGAAGTTTTGGGGTTTTTTTCCATGTATATTCTTAAAAACCCAGCACAGATGTAGTTTTCTACACTTTTTGGAAACATCATATTTAAGCAAAAAAAGAAACTACACATTAACAACTATGTTGTGAATATAAAGTTACTGAATTAGATTTAAGAGCAGCTTTCTTTTCAGACTGCATTAGCTCTACTTTGGTTAAAATAAAAAATTCAAGTAGAAACACAGTTAACTTTTGCAAAAAGCCCTCACAGATCCTCAGCACTAGAGTGAACTGAAAGCCCTGCTCTGATCAAATCAGTGGTTCCTATCAAACAATTCCAATTTCCCAGCACACAGGAAAATACTCAGGTGAGTGGCAGTGTGGGCAGACTTAATTCTTTCAGTCCAGAGAGAGGAGAAATAAAGATGATATGAAAGGAGAGGCCCTGAAGAGATTTCACAAAAGAACCAAAAATCTGGTCTTTTGTTTATTTGTTTTTGTTCTTTTAGGGCACACCAAAGCAGCTCCCAAGCAAATCCCCTTGCAGTGCTGCAAGGATGCAAAGCTCCGGTGCTCAGAACATACTGGCAGCACAGATGGATCCTCAGCCAATTCCTGAAATACACCACAGGGCAAAAGGGACAGAAAGTGGCACTGGGTGGGGCTGTTCCTAAACAAAACCCTTCTCCAGCCCCATCTCCCACACACACTTGATGCCTGCAAAAATTGCTTCATCTGTGAAATAAATCAAGGAGCTCTTCTGAAGAAAATTTAGCTCTAATATTCTCGTGCTCAACTTCACTTTAATACAGATAAAAGGATTTAAGGTTACCTCAAAGCCTTCAAAAACAGATTATTTAAGAGCTGCTCCCAGGACAAATATTCTGTTACATCAGCTGCATGCTTTGCAAGAATGCATGTGCACAATGAGAAAGATAAATAACAGTATTTATGATTTATTGTTAGTAAAGCCAACTCACACTGCATGAAGTAGAAGTTTCCTAAATACAAGGTACATTGGTGAAATCAAAAGCACTCCCATAATATTGTGTACATACAATTTACAGCCTTATTTCTATTATTTTAGTTTAAGCTTTAAAAACATGGAAAGCTTTATTTCCAAGTCCTCAAAAAAAGTTAAAAATTTAGGACCCAGTCTTTTTCCCAGTCATAGCAGGATCTGTGGAGGTTCAACCATTAATTTCAATCAAAATGAGAAGTATTCAATTATTATTTGAAACATCACAGGCATGATTGAATAGAAATCCGCAACTGCAGTAATGGGTGACGTTGCAAGTCTCCAAAGGGTCACAAACCCAGGGAGCTTTCTGAAATGGAAGAAATCTGAATTCTGACACCTTTCCATTTACCTGTTACTCAGCTATGTTTTTTGGAAAAAGCCCACTCCTAATGCATTGTTACTGCTGGTGGTTATTCACCATTCTCCTGCAAAGACCTGAAGCATTTTCTACACTTCTTTCATCAGCTCAGATTTATCAGGGCAAGTCCTTTTTCTCTGCTGCTGCCTGGCCATCTGTCAATACCAATAAAAATCTACACAAACCCAAGACACTCAAAATCAAAAGGAGACCTCAGCTCAGCTAACTGCTTGCACCTGAAACAACATAATTTCTGTCACTGTTATACACAGAAATTGAGAATCTGAAGTGATTCAAATTTTAATAATGGACACAAGTAATGCCTTCCCTATTGAAATAGCAAAAATTTCCTCATAAAAATCACCTTTGCCTACCAGAATTAAAGGTTACATTCAGTTGCCAACCACTTCTCAGAATGAATCCACTCTTTTAAAATGTAACATTTAGAGATTCCATACATTCAGCTGGCCTCAGTTACTTCAGGAGTGAGACTCAGCTGTTTTGATTAATGTTTCCAATGCAAACAAATCACAAAGTGTACTGAAGTGGATAAAAACACAAATTACATTTCTAGTTGGGAACAGAATGTTGTGACTTTATGACATGGCAGCTGCTACTTAAATTTAAGGATTTTAAGAAACAGAGAAAGGCAAAATGGGAAATTAAACCATATGTGCTCTCAAAGTGGTGGTAGATATGTTTCATTCTAATTTCTCTATTCAAGGAAAGTTTTTTTAAAGAGGTGATGGATGTTTGCAAAACAGCTTCCCAAAGAGCAGTCAGCTGAAATTCAAATGCTAAAACAGCTTCAATTCAACTGCTAAAATTTGGATGTAATGTAGCAATTTTCAAGTTGTGCCTGCAGGCCACAGACATTCTTGTTACAGTCAGTGAGATTTTAATTTTAAAAATAAAAGCTGTTGCAGCCTTGAACTTGCTGAGCTTCAGTGAAAAAGAATGAGCAGCACTGCTCCAGTCACAGCTCTTTTGCTACCAGAATAAGCAAAAGCAGCACTGGGAGCTGCAAATGTGCCACTGAACTGCAAGCTGCACTGCAGGCATTTTATTTACATGTCTCAAGTATCTTCTCTGCACTGAAGGTGTTTTGGTGTCTCCTGTATTTCCTACTGTCCACAGGGTATCAGACCTGGTGATTTCATGGTTCTTCCAGTTTCTCTCAGTAATAAGAATGATTTGTATTTCTCTGTCCTGAAGGAATTCTGACCTCCTGCTCTCAGTTCCTGCCAGGCCAAAATCTCCTTCTTGATTTTCCTCCTCACTTACACTCCTGGTAGAGGCCTGCCTGATTTTCCCTCTCTGTGTGCTTGAAGTATTTCTGTTGCTTCTTACCTCAATCTCCTTATAAAAATAAAATTAAACTCATCAGAAAAGTATTTACTTCCATAATTCTAATCAAATTTTGAAAGCTAAGTATTAATCATAAATAAATGAATATTCAAGGTTACCCACAAGTAGAACTATGTTAAAAGGAAGGACAGAAAGGCAATTCTTCCCCCTCTAGTCACAACACAGACTCAAAGTTTAAATAAAAACAAACAAAAAATGAACCAGACAAAAAAAAATCTGCATGACTACACATGTAGAACATTTTAATCTCAAAAAACAACAGAAAAAGAAATCATAATTGCTAACACCCAAACAACTCAGTGGCCACTAATGTAGAACACTTGATTTGTAAAGGAAAATTGCCTTGTTTTTATTACATTCTCTCCTTAAATACACTGAGAACTCTACTGGCCTTGAGTTACAATTTCAGGGTACTCTCAATTACATACTAAAATAATGATGGTCCCTGAAGGTGTTCTTTCAGATAAAATGGAAATAGAGGCATTATGCAATCCCTCTGCATCTTAGAGGTAAAGTAACAATTCCCAGTAGAAGAAAAACTTTTGCACTCCACGAAAATCAATTAAAAAAGAAAAGATTCCCCCTGCCTTAATCTAAATTGCTTGAAGCATTTCCTTGAACTTGTAAAAATTATGTAGAAAGTCACTCAGACAACTGAGGGAACTGTAACAAGTATTTAAAAGATTTACCTTGACAACATCTTATGACTAAATAGAATTCACAAACATTTTATATGAATTCTAAAATGATTTGTCAAGATTATATTTGCTAGAAAGGCAATATATTCAATACATTCTTAAAGTTTCTCACAAGCTGCAAACTCTTTACAAATTGAAAGCCCAAACTAACAATACTTCAAGTAATGCACAAAGCTTTTTATCAAAATTTTGTTTATTTCCTCCTCCCTCTCCATCCTCCTTTTTTTTTTTTTTTTGACATGTGAAATGAGAGTAGGGCTTTTCATTTTGAGTTTTATAATAAAAAAGGACTCTCCTCTTGTGCTGCGTAACAGAAAGTGAAATGAAAATAATTTCATGTGTATTTAATGGTAGGAAACCAAGAGATTCAAATGGTTTAGAAGAGGAAGGGAAATTCTGTTCTTACAGTGCCAAGTAATCACACTACAAACATAAAGAAAGTTCCTTCATTTTGGTGGTAGATTCCAAGCAGGTTTCCATGATGAACTCTCAGAGCTGCCTATTCTCAGTAACCTGGACCAGACTTTTTGCAGAATGCAAAGTAAAATGCAGACCTTAACCAAATGAAGGCTTCATGACACAATTCTGATACAAATTTTTACTAATATTTGTACTAGAAATAAGTGTTTCATTTCCATGCTTAAATCTGTCTGGAAATATGTATCCAGCAAGCAGCACCTTGAGTATCTGTGGCATCAGCTATCCAAAAAGTTCTGCCATTGTGTACACACAAACACACAGCACAAAGGCTTCAAAACTTACTCTGCTCCTTCTTAGGATGGATAAACACTGATTCCTATATTCAATCTTTAAAAAATTATCTTTACTTCCCTTAGGACTAGAACTGTCTCAACAGCAATTTCAGCCCCAAGGGGATAGAGTAAATAAACCCTGACATAGCAACCAGCATTATTTCAAAGGACTCAATCCCAATAGCTATAAAATAAATAAAGTTTCTTGTCCTAAGAAGACTTCTTTGTCCTGCAGTGCACTGAAGAGACTGAAAGTATGCATCTGGGATATGCATCCCAAATCAGCAGGCACAGATGCAATTCCAGGATTTCTTTCCATGTAATTTTCATTACAGTTTTCTCAGGGTGTTACAGCAAAGGCACTGTCAGGGCAGAGCACTCAGCAGGAAACTTTCCTGATTTCATTACCAGCAAGGCAGGACACCCACACTGCTGGCTAACATCTCTCAGGTGTTTCAGCATTTGTTTCCTAGAAGGATTATAGCAGTAATTAAAATGAAAATCTTACTTGACTTCACAGGAATGGATGCTTAACTCTTTGTGGAGGAGCCCACTTGTGAGGTGAAACACCAGGATAGAGCCATTGCTTGTACCTGTAAAAATTGATTTAAAAAATATAGGCACACATTTTATTCTTTTCTTCCATGCTTTAGTGAAATGCAGGATTTACAGCTATTTCTCTCTCTCTCTTTATTTTTAGATACTTGTAACTATTGTATTTTACAATTTCACAAAAACTATGCTAATTTCTAGCACTTAAATCCCAAATATCAAACTCTCTGCAGCCACTGATATCCACTTGGATTGAGGCACCTTCCCAAACCTTTCTATAGAGGCTGTAGAAAATCTGCTTATTCTTCTTGCATTTCCACAACACACTCACCCAGCTGAAGAAAAAAGGAATGTTTCTTTTTGCTTTGATTACTGGAGATAAGTGAATGCCTCAAGGAAATTTTTTAACTGTTATCCCCCAATAATGCCAGGGGAGAATCCTGCATTTTATGGAATCATAAAAGCAATTCTGCTTTCTCATCCTGAAATAATGAGTTCTTCCAAATTAGAAATCAGAATCTAAGTAGCTTTGAGCTTCAATCACATCAAAAACCTACTGAAATACTGAAATTCAAAATTTTCCATTAGACACTTCTTTATATTCATATCAACTCTATGAAATATAACAACAGATATCTGAAGAGCCATTCAAATGTTAAGTTTAAAAAGACCTCGCTGTAAATGCATTTTACACCTACTTGTTTTCTAAACTTTGTATTTCACCTTTTTTAACAGTTGCAGCTCATGGAAAACCACAAGTTACATTTTAGCAGCTTCACATCACATCATGATGGACTGCCTATGGCTTAGAGCAGAGCTCTGAAAGAGGATGCCAGAAAAATGAGCTTTAAATAGGGAAAATTCTGAGTTAATATATCAGGTGCTCACTGTTCTAATAGCTAGATGAGTTTAACTACATTTTGGTAAGACAGAAGAGATTCATCCAGAAAAAATAATGCGCTGCAAGTGTAATTTTAGAAATTTAAATCAGAGCAAAAATAAAGTCTCTGTGAAGTTCATTTACCAGTTGTAGGAATGCAGGGCTGCAGAAGTCCCTATTTCCTGACATTCAAAATGAAGTGAGAGCAACATGTAAAATGCTGAGTGTATCAGCAGACCAATATCAGAGTAAATGACAGGATAAATAAAACCTTGCTGCTATACTGCATTTTTCAGGTAAGAGGCAGGAAAAAAGAACCCAAAGACTCACAGAACCAAACACAAGGGTCACTATCTGCAATAAATTACACAGGATCAACAGATTTTTTTTTTTTCTGTGCTAGCAACTATACTTGTATTTAACACAGAATCTATTCTTCTCAGAGCCATGAACAGCCTGCTCAAGGCACTCACCAACAGCAAGGATGGGCTCATACTGTTTGATGTTTTTGGTTGTGAGGGGCGGGCACATGCGGATGGCGAACGGGGGCAGAGGCAGCCCGGACAGAAGCCCTGTCAGCAGGAATTTGAGGTGCACTTCCTGCAGAAATGAATTCCTTAACTCTTCTCCAGCGCTTGCACCTTGCCCTGCTTCGAAATGAAAGCTCTTGTTAGGATGAAGTTTTAATTGGAGACCTTATAGAAAGTTTTCAGACAGAAATTTATGTAATAAAAAATTACAAATTATGAGTAAGACATTTTTCCTCTTGAGCTTTGCGTGATGAAACTTTTCTGAAGACTGGTTGCTGTCTAGATTTTACAAAGAAGGGAGGTGTCAGAAAAATTGGCTTCTAAGGTTAGTAACAAAAAATCCAAGTGTTTTGTCCAAATTCCATTTTAAAATACTTTCTTTCCTCCAAGAAAACAAACTTGGGAACATTGGTCCTCAACATAAAATCCTCAGAGGACAAATTTGATAATTTCCTTAGCAAACAGGAATTTTTCTATTTCAGAGTTCCTATTAAAAAATAATTCTAACAAAAAAAAAAAAAGTAAGGTAAGATGCACAATGATTGAAAGCCACGAGAAATTAGCAGCAGTGTTATCAATGAAAGAAATTCTTACCAATCATGTTATCTAATGAGAGGTCTGGAAGTTTATTTTGGAATCCTCCTACAGGGATTCCACAGAAGGAGCCTGGGGAATACAGAGGTGATGCACTGGAACTGCTGCAAAAGAAATGAAAACACGTTCCTCATGCAAGGAAATCTCCATCCCCAGGGGACTCCAAGAGCCCTGCAGCCTGGGCAGCTGTGTCCTGCTAGGCTGGGGCAGCTCTGTGTCCTCAGCAAAGGCAGGAGCCTACCTGGCTCTTAGGATATTACATTTTTCCAGACAAAGATCAGTGTTTTAGAAATAACTCTTAAGAAAAGAAGAAGCAAAAAGAAACAAGAATATTTGGATTTTAAACAGCTTTCCCGGACATGCAGCACAAGGAATCCATCTAGCACTGGTTTTGGGAGCACTAAGAAAAAAACCACTACATCTCTGATGAACAACAGGAGGATCTATGCTGCAAATCTGGTACTACTGACATTTAAAAGAATTCTATTGCTTTTATGGCAGTAAGTTATTTATTTTATTCCATAGTACTTTAAAGGGTTATTGCAGCAGAACAACCTTAATACATGGACTGTTCAAAGCACTGTATCACTTCACATGGGATTTTGAGAGACTGCTCCAAATCTAAAATTCTAAAGGCTGTGTGTATAAAAACATTGTTTATACCACCATATTCCAGTCACCTGCTGTGCAGCTTCATATTGCTCAGTGTCAAATTCACACAAACCCAGCAGAAAGCCATTCCCCTACTAAAAGTATACTCCTTTACAGACTCATTTGGTCCTTACATATGACTGTAATTGGAAAATGGAAAATTATATGGTCTGAAGAAAGCCAAATTAGAGGAAAATGCTCCCCCAAAATAAAGTGAATAGTCATTCTATCTTTTGTTTTCTTAGTCCAGACAGTCAGGAATGAACTGCCTTAAAAAAAAAAAAAAAAAAAAAAAAGTAAATACAGTTCCTGCACTTCCCCAAAGAAAGGGAACTGATCTATCTGGATGACATAATTTGGATGACATAATTTGTTCCTCCTCCTTCACTCACACACATGTACAGCACATGAAACACTTCCATGCACAGAAAGATCACTGTTACCCTTAAAATACAACGAAGTACTGAACACCACTTGGAAAAAAAAAAAGAAACATTGGTAAGAAAAGAAAATCTCATTACCTGTTCCGCACACTTCTGCCAGAAATGCTGGATTTTAACTCCCAGATCATCACCCTGCCATCACTGACTATGAGAGCTGCAGCATTCTCATTCACTGGGCAGCACACCATGCTGAAGGGTCGAACTGTTTTGGTCACTCTGATGGCATCACACTGACTCCTTAAATCATAAACCAGCTCCTGAACTGGCTCTGGATCTGGAACAGCAGCGGCCCCCAGAGAGCAAGCAGAGTGAAAAATGGGATGTGAGCAATCAGCAGAGGGAAATGTGAAACATGACTGAGCACTCTGATTGAAGTCCATGTGCTTCCTTGTCCAACAATCAGGAAAAGCAACAAAAAACAACACTCTCTTGGTCTTGCTGTACACAACAAAGCTCTGGAAAGTTCTCCAAAATGGAACTTTGCTTTTGTAATGTTTCATTCCCTATGAATCTTGCAAAACCTAAACCCATAAATGTTTCATAGTTGGGCCTGCATCTGCTCTCCACAATCCATAACACCAGGTTTATTGGTAAACTTGGAAGCCAGCAATATAGCTCACTAGAATTAGCAAACTGTCCAAACCAAAATGAACAAACAAAACTGACTCCACCATTAGATTTAAAAGACCACTCTTAGTAGCATTTCATGAGACAAAAGTTTAATAATTCAGATTTTAATCTAAATTTAAGCCCATATCTTAAGTCTAAAATCAATTTTTACAATTGGCCAAATTACTTTTAAAATCTTGTCTTTGCCTGAAAAAGGTTTTTTTTTCTTAAATATAAAAAGAATACATTAATAATTTATTTAAAATATTATTGTATATATGACTGTTAAGCCACTTACTAATTTAAGTATCACTTAGCAATAAAAGGACATTCAGGATATTATTATGATCTATTTCACAATTATTATCAGGGAATTTTAAAACTTTATGAATTTGTTTTGGGAAAACACAGCATAAATTTAAATTTAAATTCATCATATAAGAGACAAAACACTAGAACGGCACCAGATTCACCACCCTGTATGAGGCATGATGGTCATTACTGCTGTTAAATTATTAATTAAAATGCATCAAAGCTCATTTCTGGACATTTCTGATGCAAAACTCACCTGGCTCCTCATTTGGAGCTGCAGTGATGCTGCAGTTGGATCTGCGAACCCTTAAGGTGATACAACCATTTTCATGCAGGCAGAATAACCCATCCCTCTGGAAACAAGGGATGACCTGGGCAAAGAGATGGCTGTTAGGCTTTTATGAATAGTATTCATTCAAAATCCCACCCTTTGCCAAGGACTTGCAAGGCAGCCTACAATTCCTGACTGTTTAAGCAAATCATTGAAAATGTCACCATTAAGGCAACGCTTCCATGAATTTCTACAGCTACAGGATTTGTGACTCAGGAAGTCAATTAATTGGAAAAAATAACTGCA
Organism: Phainopepla nitens; assembly: GCA_013400175.1. Taxonomy (NCBI): domain Eukaryota; kingdom Metazoa; phylum Chordata; class Aves; order Passeriformes; family Bombycillidae; genus Phainopepla; species Phainopepla nitens. The sequence continues at coordinate 715,772 of VXBQ01003389.1, forward strand.
AGGTTTTGATTAAATTGTTTGCTGTTACAATGATAAAACCCAGTGAAATCTAGCTCACCTGGATGAAAGGCACCCCTGTCCTTTCAATGGCAATCACACCCACTGTCTGATTCACTTCCAAGTCAAGAATCAGAATTTCCCTGGGGTACAGCAAGAGCATGTAGTTTCTCTTGGAAGGCAAATATGACAATTGAAGACAGTCGTTGAGTGTTACAGATTCAGCACTGCAAAATCAGACATGAACTTTTATCAGGTTGTGTCAATGAACAGATCAAGCTCAAAATAAAATCAACTGTTTCATTTCTCCTGCAACTGCACTTTTTCAAGTAACCTCAATTTTGATCACAAGGCAACTGCAGATTTCCACTTGTCTGTCAGAACAGTGCAAAGCATCACTGACTTCCAAAAACACATTCTGTTGACTTTTGTCTAAATAGGATTACAGAGTAATTTCAAAAATTGCACTTCATTCAAATGGAACAAGTGTAATTCTTGCACATCTCAAATCCAGAGCAATTCACTTAGGAACAGTGCTGGCTGCCCTGACATTTACTGGCATTCATGGGAAATTACCCTTAGACACACTGCTTACTTCCATTTTTGTACTGCTGTGTGTATTACCCTACAGGCTTTAACCTAAGTACGTTGATCAAATCAGGTATACAAAGCATTATCTGAGAAGAAATACCTGTAACCTACCTTGGCTTTTCATTACTGATTAGGATTTTTACTTTATCAAGGGCCTTTTTGGCCCCTGTAGCAGCAGCCAGCTTGTTGTGAGAAGGACTGGAATGGGGACTGGAGATGTAAACTTTCTTCCCTGAGCTGGCAGGAGCTTTGGAAGGGGAGAAGTCAGAGATGAACACTATTCCTTCACTGGTGAGCACTGGACCAAGAAAGAAAAATAGCACAACTCAGTCTGCAATTTGATTGTGGCATTCCATTTTAATGACATTTTGGTGAGGAGAAATGCTAATAACTTTGGCAACACTGCATCAAACAGAAAACTCATAATTCTAGACGACCAGCACTTTCCAACTGAAAGAGCAGCAGACGGTCCATTAAAATCAATTAATATTCAAAAAAACTCAACTTTTCAAAATTAAATTTATATTAAAAACTACTGTTTTAAAACTACTGGCAGAAGCTCAGTTCTTTTCTCAGTAGCTGTTTTTCTTGAAGATTCACAATGCAAACAAAAGACAGAATACCTACTGACTGTATCACCATTTTTTTGTTCCCATGCAGAACATTGCTCAAATAATCATTAATTCACATTATTTATGTTGCAGCACAAAGCTCAGCTATACAGCTGAAGTGTTTATAGAAGGTTGAATGATGTGGCAGATAAAAAAATCCCCGAACTACAAAGGCTGGCAAATGCACTGTCTCATTACAGATCAGCAATGATGAAGCTCAATTCAGGAATAAAATGGTGACTCTCCTATTTCTCTCAGTTTCTTTCTGCTAAAACTAATAAATCTGCACTAGATCCCCCCTGAAATCTGAATTGCTTCTGGTACTGATCTCACACTGAGTCCTCTAAAATCCTTTCTGGTGAAAATAACATTTATTCTTGGTCTATTTATCTTACTGGCTTCTTCCTCAGCACCCTTGACAGCTTTTTACATTTCACAGGGCTCTGTGTCTTGGCTTTCTCCAGCTCCCTCTGCACACTTCACATTTCCTTTTGTAAAGTCTCAAAGATTTCTTTTCAGATCTCTAACTTCTCCACTCATGCCTGCCTTCCCCCTTCCCACACAACAGCACCTTCTGAAATAAGATTCCACACTGGCCAAAGGCTCCCTGTCTTTGCTTTCCCACTTCTTACTGGCATTTCTGACATTATTCTCTCCAACCCATTACTTTTAATTTCAACATTCACATTCCAGTTTAACAATTTTCCTGGTCACACATACCCAGGCCCCACTGTTTCATACATATCAACTTACAAGCTAAATGAGAAGGATCAAAGGGGTCAAATGAAAAAGACAGGATATTTTCAGCATAACTTTTCTTCCAAAGTTTGGTGCCTGTGTCTGCATTCCACAGTACAATATAATTTGGTGGGTGAACTGCAAGCAGTAAATCTCTGGAAGCATCTTGATTCCACAGCCACTGCATGTCTGTCAAAAGAAAAAGGGAACAAAATTAATATTTGGGATGGTATCAGTCTGGACACAAATGTCTTCTCCACCCTAAAACCTGTTAATCAGTCTTAAGGTCAAGAGTAAAATGAAGCTGAGTGTAACACTCAGCTCTTTCAGAGCTGGTAAGAGCTTTCCCTGCTTAAAATAAAAGGCTTCACTTGGTCTGAAAAACTGTAGAAATCTTCAAAAGGCATGGTCAGAACCTCTTTAAACCTTTAGTGAATCAGTGTCAGGAGTAAATAAAACCCAATTTATAATGTACACACCAACAAGTAATAAAACTAAAATGAACTGTAGTCAATAAACAAATTTTCAGTAAAATAAACAAATTTCATAAGAGGACTTTTATATAACAGATTTTAAAAGACTACCAGGTATAACATAAGCATCATCACAAATTTTTAAAATAGCTAAAAATGCCCCAAAAAACCCCAACTCCAGCTGAAGAGCAGAAGATGTACTTGATTTAGTAAATGTTATTTTTGAAATCAATAACATTCATAAAAATAGATTCTACCTTTTTGTCACAAGATCTTGGAAAACATCACCATAACAAATTAAATCCCACAGCACTCCTCTGGGGGACAATAAATCTTACATTTACTCACAAAATGAACAAGCAAACACACAGAGTGTAATCCCAACAGGAAAACTCCCAGTCAGAACCGAGCACAGCTGATAAAAGGCAGGTGATGGATTTGTACACAATGCTCCAGAAAACAACTCCCATATAAACACCAGGCACTGTCATTACCTTGGATGGGCTTTGAGTGCTCCTGTATTTCACAGCGAGCTGCTCCTGCTGCCACATCCCACACAATGATTTTCCCTGTGGCATCAGCAGAAGCCAAACGTAAGGAATATGGAGAGCCAATATTGTGGTGGTAATTTTCCTTAGCCCATTTAACCTGAAAATGCAGATGGGAATTGGTTAAAGGAGACAAATATATGGCACAGACACCACAGTTCATATTTTTCACATAATGAACTCAATAAAAATGCATGGTAATAGTTAATGCCAACAGCACCTGTAAAATACCTTTAAGCCACCATCACTTGGGTAAATTTAAGGTAGGTCAGCCCTGTGCTGCATGACAGCATGGCTGATATTCTCAAATTATATAAATCAACAACCCTTGTTCCTGAAGGTAACTACCACAATATACACCATGCATGTAGAGAATTCACTCAAATATTTAGAGGAAACCAAAAAACAATGTTTACAGCTCTGTGGGCACCAACAAAGCTATACCCACTGACTTCCAAACACATGAAAGCTGGAAAATTATCATTCCATTTTTATACACATCCTAAAACATGTAATTTTCCCAATCTGACAAATATATTGTGGTATTGGTGAGGAAGGAAGGTTAGTCTTTAATTTATGTGTTGTCTCATAACAAAACCAAAAGAAGCTACTGCTGACATTTGCTACCTTTTTGGTTATTTTCAGCACATTGCCACCACTGATTCCAGGTACCACTTCCCAGTTTGGGATTTCAAGCTGCACAGGCTTGTAAATTGGCAATACTTATGAGAAATCTGTGTCCTGAAATCTGAAACACTGTGTCTACAACTCCTCCCAGATTACAAGGGGATGGATAACACCGACTTCTTCCTTATCTATCTCACATGGAGCTGGTTTTTGCTATCTGCTTTTAAGGTGAACTTCTGCCCCAGGAGAGACTGCAGCCACTGGCAGAATAAAGAAACATTATTGCTAAGCTAATGGGAATTCACCTGCTGCAAAAATTTCACCCCGTGTGCTGTCACTGCCTGTCACAGAAAGGGTGAGGAGAACACAGGACTCTCTGCAGCCACTGAAAACGTGACATGTAAAAACTGAGACAGGATTATCATCAGGCACCACTAACTTTGCACCACAAACCAGATTTACAGCAGCATCCAGAGCCCTGCTGGCCCCTCTGTGCTGCCCCTCTCAGAGGTGTGAGCAGGATGTATCTCACAAACCAGCTGAATACATTAACCAAATGTGACACATGCACAGCACACAGTCTCTAGCTACAAACTCAAAGTATGTTTCTACCAGAATCACAAAGAATTCTTGAGAGACTCTCCTCTACCTACACATTTCATTTCTGCAATTCCTGCTTCTCTGCTGTTCAAGAAAGAACTTCCCCTGAGGATATCTGCAGGTGGCTGTGTAACTGTAATTGTAAAAACCTACAAAGCTATTTATTTCTCAGTTAAATGTATATTACTCCAAAGCAAATTCCAAGTCTGGAAAACATCCTTTCTCAAGGGAGGAGCTGTCACCAAGTTCAGAACAAAAAAAAAAAGGAGATCTTTACATGACCAGCCCTAACCAAAGCCCACATGGTGCTCCCACACCACCAACCCCTTTCCTCTCTGCAGTCACACTGATCCAACAAGTCTCCACACAGGACCTGACCTTCTGCTAAAAGAAATCATTTTCTAACAGTATTAGTCACTGTCTATCCTGCCTTCAAAATACAGCAGCACTGGTCAGAACCAGGAACCAGAGGTGACTTTTTTAATTTTCACAACTCATACCACCTCATTTGTAAAGCCTCATTATTGCTGTTTATTAATGCATCAGAAAGGACACAAACGTCATTTCAATCCTCTCATCTGTGTGATGGATCAAAAAACTTCTCCTGTAATTAGATTTTCTTCCATTAAAACCACGCTTTCAGTACTCTTTGTAAAGGTAAAATCAGATATAATCCACTTCATACAAATAAAACCATCATTTGGACAGATGGACAACTAACATGGATCCATTTTCAGTACAGCTTTTACCTATTCCAGACATAGTTACAACAGCCAAAGGAGAGGATGCATTTAAAGGAAAACAGCAAAAGGATTATGAAACAATTGCTCTTTTCTTTGTTTTCTTCGTAATAGATGTAGTGTGTTTTGGAATTTCACAGGTTTTTGGGGAGAAGAGCCCCACTAGACTGATTTTGCTGATGTGAGCCTCTACTACAAGGAGTTTAAATCAGACTTACACAGCCACTCCAGCTTATTTACGCCCTTAGCATTTACAAACTCTTTAAAAAAACTGATCCAGGAATTGAAGAAAATTTCTTAGAGATGTAAAGGCATCTGCAATGATCATGGCCTCAGAATAATTTCTTATATATTGTTTATTTTCTAATGTACAAGGGATTTTTTTTTTCATTCTTCCACCTCATAAATTAGCCATTTTCTTACAGTCTACTTCTGTTCATTAAGCTTCAGGGAATGGCTTTGAAAAATTATCTTATAAATTATTGGACTTCAGCACTTGATTTCCTATTGAAAGAATGTGACTCCTCAAAGCTAGTGAATGTAATCAAAACTTATTAAAAATGCTAAAGCTGCATAGATCAAAAACAAATTTTGCTACAGCTTGTTACCTAAACTAAGTGAAAGTGTTAAAGCAGAGGGCACATTCAACCTTCTTCTTCTTCTACAAAAAGATCCCACCAAAAACCCCCAACCTAAGACCCTATTTTCTCCATAAATTATTGACTGCCTTCTAATAAACACAGCACTTGTGCCAAAGACCATCAAACACATCTGCCAGCCAAACAATCCTCTAAATCTGTCATTGTCCCCAATCTGTCATTGTCTACAATCAAAGAAATGATGAATCAAAGAAATACCTCCTGTTCCACCCTCCAACCAAAGTCAAACTCTGCAATTTCAAGACAAGCACCTTCAAAGGAAAGTACAGGTACCCTGCACTTAAACAAAAATTTTAGCCATTTTATACCACTAAAATAAATGTTCACTTTTGTCTGCTATTGTCCCTTTTGTATAGGTGAGAAAAGAAGGAAAAGCTTACACAAATAAGCTAGAGACAAATGGTGCACTTCTCACAACAGGGAGGATCAGAAAGGGCAGCAGCAAAGAACTGGATTTGATATTTTGTAATGTTCATTTGAAATCCTCTTATGTTAACAGCTTTCCTAGATGTATCTATGTTCTGTAACACCAACAAATGTTTCCAGATAGAATATAAAAGATAGACTATCTTTGATATATTCTAGAAAGATATACCATCAAGCTCAAATTTCAGTGTGCAGGATGTGACTCAGCTGCAAAAGAGACCACATAAAATACATGTATTTTACATCATCTTTCATGTAAAATTCATGTGGAACATCATGTCAAGCATTTACAGTGATTTAGAAGGACAACATAAAAACCAGAACCAAGTAATATACTCTAAACCAGGTACATCTCACCTTGACAACACTGGCTTTGTGTCTTTCCAAAACCTGTAAGGTCTGAGCAGAGTTGGCATCCACTATGAGCACGAGGGAATGGCACCCATAGGCAATCAAACCTTGCCAGCCCCTGGAAGAGCACAGAACATCATCAACAAGCAGAACAGAACAAAAGCTCTCCACATCAGGAATCAGGGTTTTTTTTGGTAAGTTGGATGCATGTTACTAGTATTTGATGTTTATCAGATGATAAATACTATTCATAAAAGCATTATAAAATAATGTTGCACTGTCTGCTGGAACCCTAAGCCACCACAAAGTATCTCTTTGTGTCCACCTCAGAATCTTCTTCTGTAAGTTTAAAACATCACAAAGGAGTTCATGAAGAACCTTCCCAAATTTTATACGCGGGTAAGAATGCAGGTAAGAAATGTATTTGCAATGATATAACTAACTGCATATCTTTTTAATTTATTAATTTACTTATTCATAGACAAAAAAAAAGGAGCATGTAAACAATTATCACAGTAATAGTGAAATTCTGCTGAGGCCCGTTAGACTTCAGGAGAAGTTAACCACAGAGTCACAGAACGGTTTGGGTTGGAAGAGACCTTAAAGCCCACCCAGTCCCATGGCAGGGACACCTTCCACCGTCCCAGGCTGCTCCAAGCCCTGCCCAGCCTGGCCTGGGACACTGCCAGGGATCCAGGGACATCCCCAGCTGCTCCGGGCACCCTGTGCCAGGGCCCGCCACCCTCACAGGGAAGAATTTCTCCCTGATACTGCAATCTCCTCTGCCTCAATGGGCACCCGTGTGCCACTGCCGGGAGGGGCTGGCCCACGCTCGTCCCCGGGCACGGCTTTGTCCCTGCCAGAGCCGCACAGCCGCAGCTCCCGGGCTCCCCGCCTGGGCCGCGCCGGACCCATCGCTGTCCCAGCCGCGATTCCCGCCGCTGCCCGGGGGCTCTGCGGACGCCCCGGCACCGGCGCGGCCT
>VXBQ01003389.1:723245-776729 GCA_013400175.1 Phainopepla nitens
CCTGCCCTGCCCCGGCCGGGCTGTGCGGTGGCTGCGGCCGCACGCGGATCTCAGAATGGTTCGGGTGGCGGGGACCTCTGGAGATCACCCACGGCAGCGTCACCCGGGGCGGGTGGCGCGGGAACGCGTCCGGGCGGTGTGGAAGGTCTCCTGAGGGGCAGGCTCCGCGGCCTCCCTGTTCAGCCGTTCCAGTGCTCTGTCACCTTCAATGCGAGGAAGTTCTTCCTCATGCTGAGGTGGAACTTCTTGTAGTTTAGTTTGTGGCCGTTGCTCCTTATCCTGTCGCTACCACGGAAGAGTCTGGCACCATCCTCTGACACCCCTTAGAAATATTTATATGCACTGGTGAAATCCACTCTCAGTCTTCTGTAGCTCAAACACTCCCTCAGTCTCTTCTCATCGGAGAGATGCTCCAGACCTCTCACCATGTTTGTGGCCCTGCTGGACCATCCAGCAGCTTCGTGGCTTGCACTGAGGAACTCAGGGCTTGGCAAGAATGGATACAAGGGACTCCCAGAGCTGCCAGCCATGGCCAGGGACACCATGCTGCTGTACATCCATGGCTGGAGGGGGAAGGAGGCGTGGGATGCCAGAGGCTCCAGCTCCAGGGATGCTTGTGCTTCTCACCAGGCTGCAACCTGGGATGCCTCACTGGTAAAAGGGCTCCCTGTCCCATCTCCAGGTGCTTGGATGCTGAAGGACAGCCAGAACATTTTTCACCATAGTGGTTTCTGCTCCAAGCTACCTCTTCAGTGACAAAACACAGTGACAGACCTCTTTGGTACCCTCAATAGCAGCAGCAGCACACGTTGCACCGCAAGGCACCAAGCCATCTTCCAACTGTCCCCAGGGTGTCACTCACACCAGGGAAAGCCACCTGGGATGACCCATCCCTGGGCAGAAGCACTGGACATTTGCCCTGGAGCACACCAGACTGCAGAGCATTGAGGTTGGACTCAATAATCTCAAAGGTCTTTTCCAACCTGATTGTGTGATTCTGTGAAGCTCCTAAACCAATTTTTTGTGCCACAGCATTAATAAGATAATAAGCATTACGTACTTGCAAGCTCGTTATTTAACATACATGGGCTCTTGGGGTGTTGTTTGTCTTTGAAAGAGAAATAGTAATTGTTTATTTGTTACATTTTGTGGAGAAAAAGATGCCACTAGATGGCCAGAGATGGCAAGAATATAATACCAGCTACTCACATTACATTGCTGCAGTGTCACTTTGTCACAGCACGTGCAATAACGTTGATCCTCCTTTTCCCTCTTTTCATTCTAATCATAACTGAGTTTGTGCACGTGGGAACTCAAGAAACAACCTGCAGCTGATGCTTTTTCCAGCTGTATTCTAAAGAAACCTGCTCTTGAAACACAGTACATCACTCACTGCCTCTTCCAGGTCACCATAACGTTGGAACTTATTTCTTGAAACTCTCTCATCCCAAAAGATCTCTCTCTACTGTTAAAACTGAAAAATACCTGTTTGGAGAAGTAAAGAGCTTTTTTCTTCCCTTTTCTTTGTCATTATTTGAGGACTATGTGATCTGCACCTCTGGAGATCTATTTTCTAAGAGCCTGAGCAGCTGCTAGCTTCATTAATTTTAGTTGTTTTTGCTAATGGTGTGATTTTACTCTGTGTCCTTGGGCAACGTGCTGCTGCTCATGTTTTTGGAGGAATTTGGTTATTTTCTTGCTTTGTTGGATTTGGGCTTTGTGAGAAGGGTCATTTGGAACTTTTATTGCACAGTAGAAACAGAAGCTTTTCCTGACAGTTTTCCCTCCATTTTCTTGACATCAGAAAACCAAGCAATGAATGAAATGCCTAAAGGAAATAGGTACTTTAAGGTAGTTAAAGATAAGGACAGATACCAGAAAAAGGGAAGCAAAAAAGGAAATTAGGGCTGTGTCACCAATTGGTTGAAAAAAAAAAAAAAAAAGAGAAACTGAGTGGTTATCAGGGTCAGATAGGGTGAAAATCAGAGTGCACGAGCCAGGTGAATACATACTGAAGGTTCATCAGAGGGATAGGGAGGAGATGAGGAAAAGGTTTGTGAACAATGATAAGGATCATTGGAAGAGCTGAAAGGAATAGCAATGTGAGCTGTCAGAGGGAAAGCAGAGTGTGCACTGGGTGAGCTGATTCCACTTCTGATCCACAGCCACTCACCATCACTGAGCACTCAGGACTGATGCACAGCAAATGGATGTGAACTAAAGATGTTCAGAGATGTTAACTTCGTTTTTTGGGGTGGTTAACTGGATGTCCTCTTTCACATCTTATTGTTAATTTAAACCACTGCCAAGCAAGAATGCAAAATACATCAAGGCGCTTTGTTCTCTCACTGTTCTGTAAATATAATGATACACTTTTGGCTGCTATAGAAAAAGCAAATACCAAAAAGCTTTCAGCTGTTTAACTGCATAGTCAGTGATGCCATTAAACCCACCAAAACCTCTCAAGTATCCAAGATGTGATACCCAGTGGGAGAGACTTCATTCCAGATAGCTCCAATAGTCCTCACTAAGGACATATGGAGAATAAAATTCTGGGTGGTCATAAAAACCATTTTAATAGATTAATGATTAAATAAATAATGAGAAGTATGATTCTACATAGCTTTTGGCTCATGACTGTAAATGATTTTTCTGTGAGTTTGAACAAGAGAAAGTGGGACTGGAGTAGAGATGAGTACAGTCTCCCTTTTAGGTTTCTCCTTTACAGAGTAATTATTGCAGGAATATTTCTGTGAAAGCTTCTGGGACCTCTTTGATTTCCATGGCCTTAAGTTAGAGCTGCGGGAGCTCCTGGGATCCACTGGTGAACTTTGGATTTACTTTGCATTCCTTTATACCAACCCCAGTTTGAGATGGGGGTGTGTAACAGAACAGGGTTCTATTTGCGTTGCAAATCACGCTGCTCTTGCCTTGGTGGTGTCATTTCTGCTCCCTGCATTTTAAATTCATTTGAGTTTTCTGCTGGTCAGGTGTCCCAGGTTGAAAGGGAGCTGACTAAAAACTGATGCCATCCTCTCTTATCAGAGGTTTTGCACAGAGCAGGAGACTTGCACAATTGAGTTTTGCTTCACACTTTGAGCTTTTTCCCTTGTTTTTTTTTTTTTTTTTGCAAAGGGAATATATCTAAAGTCAAGATTCATTTAATCATAGTCTAACTTCATAATCCCAGTAGGGATCTTTTTATTTCAAGTTGTATTTTCAGAAAAAGATTAAATAAAAAGTATTGATGAAGGAGATTCTATTTCTAGGGCATCAGAGTTCCGCTAAATTTAACACAAAAATAAAACCAATATATGAATTTCAGAGTGTGGAATATTTAGCTTCTAGAACTCTGTCAGCTTGATGCAAAACCAGATGGCTTTAATCAAAGACTCAAACACTTGGCTCCCTTTCCAAGTGCTTTCAACTGAAAAGTTTAAAATTATCCAGAAACTTCCCTCCAAGTGAGCATGGTCTAATCCATTTCCACTGAACCTGCTGGACCTGTAAATGTAAATTCTCAGAGGTTGTGGAGTGAGCTATGAAGAGACTCTAATGACTGCCTGCAGTCTCATTTTGTTTTGACCAATTTTCACCAAAGGAAAAATTTTTCAAATGCTGTTGTGGTTTTTTTCCAAAAATATTTTCCTTCCCCTTATATATTTCTTTTTTTCTAAGGGTCCAAAAAGATGAAGTGTGGAATTATTTAATTCACATATTAGACTGTGATAATTAAATAATAGTTCCAGTCTTGTGCCATTTCTTTCTGATTTCATCCTATCCACAAGTAGCAAAATCACTGAGGAGCCCTGGCCCTCACATTTCTTTCTGGTCCTTTCTCTGGATATCCCTGCAGATGAACATTTACCCACCTCCCTGAAATACATTACTGTAACTGAGGGAAAAACCTCTGGAGAAATAGTGCAGAAAAGGAAAGAGAGAGGTCTGAAAGATGTGAGACCCCTCAGGGACACAGAGAGGGAACGAGAATGCCAGTCCCAGATATCAGCATCCAGGACCAATTTGATTGATTTGGACCTCAAAAACTGGGGATTTTCCTAAGATGAGAAACCAGAATTTCCACTAGCAGAACCCTGAGGATTTTTAGTGGTGAGTATTCCTAGAGTTCAGACACTGGCTCTTGCTTTAGGAAAGTGTGGAGGGGTGCCAGGCACTGTGATCCAACAAATGGGTTAAAGGGAAGAAGCTTTGGAAGCATCCTAGCAACCTGAGAGAGCATTTGTTTATTATTTTATTAAGTACCAATACAGGATTTTTTTTTTTTTTTTGGTAGCTAGTAAGTAATTTATCAGCATCAGTGCATTATGCTGTAAGGTACAGGATGAGAGCAGCAGAGGTGTGAAGTTGGGATTTGAAATCTTTGTGAAACAATCCAGGATACTCAACACTGATGAATCAATCGATGTTCCTGACAACATGACGTTCCATAACATAAATTTTTAAAGAGGAAGAAGTCTCTAAGAAGACAGGCTTCCTGAAAAAATAATGGAAAATGAAGCAAAAACTGATTTTAAGAGCCATCAGCAACTCCATGGCTACAACTAATGAAAATATGAACACAATAATTTACTGAGTTTGATAAAGTGCATATTGAAAAACGGAAGTGTCCTTATGTATATTGCATATTAAATGGATGGAAAAAGTTTTAATCCATGTTAATTATGTTTTGGGTTGTTCAGGGTTTTATAAACTAAATTAAAAAATTCAAATGTCCAAAAACCATGGTAACCATGTATAGCCAGTAAAGTGTTATTAATGTCTGCACGTTATATAACCTACACATTAATATTTAAGGTTGGATGCAGCCCAGAAATAATGCTTAAGAGAGTATAAACCTTAATTATTTCATGATGTATTAAATGGTTTTCACATTCTTTGGGAAAATTCATATTAGGACTTGTTTGTATCCAATGTCCAATGGAATTTGGGAGTCAAAGCCTGGCCCTGCTTCAGGGCTCTGGATGGAAGACACATGGAAAATAAATGTGTAGAATTCAGTCTGTAGCAGTACAATCTGCATGTGGGAAGTAAAAAGCCAGCCTGGCACATCAGCCACTTGGACCACAGCAATTCCTTCACCAGTGCCTCTCCTCCACAAAAAGGGGTGGGAATTCTGTGCTCTTACAGTTTATGATGCAGCAAAACTTTGGGTCTCTCAAAAGCTCAAGGGACACTGAAGACACTAAAATCCTGGTTCGATAAAACAATATAAACTATCAAATAAAATGCTAGGATGACCTGGGAAAGACCAAATCCCTCTGTAAATTCAAAGAGCGTTAGCAGGCTGACAGTGACATTAAAGTGAGGTTTTGTTCACCAGGTTTACTGTTCCCCCCGTGCTCCTGGGCTGTCAGTCATTCCTGTGGCTGCCCAGGTGATGGATGTGTTCCCACAGTCCCTCTGAGAGGCAGCAGCTGCTTCAGGTAGTTGTTCCTTAGAAGGCATCACATATCCAGTGTTTAAAGAAGTTTATAATCGCTCTTTTTTTCCCTAATAAAATATATTTTAAGAGCGTTACGCTCTTAAAATTTGGGCTTTGTGTTCTTTGGTGGAATTTACTGCTCTTTTTTGTAAAGCGTCCTGAAAAATGCTCTGACCTCTTTGATATACTTACATATATTAGGTGGAGGGCCTGAGTCTAGCAGGTAAATGGGAGTGAAAAATAGAAGTTCCAGGAAAATTCCATAATTCTGATGCACAAAACCTGCATTCCGTCTCAGCACAGTGATGACCTCTGACTTCCCTCTGGCTGTGCATGATTTCTTTTTCCTGTGGAGTAATTATGAATTGATCACAGGCAGGAAGAAAAGATGCAGTTTTCAGAACACAAGGTTTAAGTGCACCACAATTCCCAGATAACTTGATTTGGGATTTCTCACTTTTCCAGCTTAAATAAAAGGAATAGTGATCACTGAGGAGCTAAGTCTTTATGAAGCAGAATATCATGCAGCAGTCTGGCAGAACAAAATTATCATCTATTGCAATCTGTATGGTGGCAGCAGAATAAAAATACACAGATTTGTGTCAGAGAGCAATTCCACACAGTTGATGGAATCAAAATATCAAATACAAATATTTTAAAAATCAGCTTCTGGAGCTGGTTCACTGGTGATGTTTCAAAGGTTGTGGCTCTTGTTGACAGCAATTAAAGTCTGGGTACCACAGGAAAGAGAAAAATCTGTGGTCAGTGCACTGAAGGTAGAACACAAGAGTTTCTTCTTCAAGGCTGCTTCCTGCCAGTGCTGCTTTTCACACTTTAAACTGTTTCTCAGGGGCCATTGAGATACAGAAAGAAATCAAATGAGTCTTTATACTTTCTCAGATTTCAGGTTTTAAAGAGCTTATGTAAATATTTCCCATAAGTACAATAAATATGTGATCTGACTTGGAAATAGTGCTGAAAAAGCAAGTTTCATGATCACTGATAAAGGCAATGTAGAGGTAAAAATCCTCATAAGGCCTATCGCTTTTGACATATGAGGTGTCCTGTCCTTAAAATGTCTGCGGGGTTGGAAATTACTTGGCTGAAATACTGACTCTATTAAGAGACAAATACAATGTATCCATATAAACGAAAGTCATCCTCAGAAGAGTCCATTAAAAAAAAAAAAAAGATTTTCTAGTAAAGATCAGAACCCTGCCTCACCAACCATGAATAAAATGTATTTCTTTACAGCACTCTTTGAGCTGTAAAGGTTGGTTTATATTCTGTGACATTAGCAGTATCCATCTGTTTTTTCCCTTTAGTGAAAGTAGTGAGGAGAGGGGTTATGGCTTTGCTTTACTGGTGATTTTCTGCAATGTTCACATCCTCTTCTTCAAAGATGATTCTTTAGAATGTGAAATTGCTCTTCCAGCATGCAGTGAATGCCAGAAAAATCACAGTATCTGCTGTTTTAGTTCATTCTCATGTATGCAAGAGAAATTTTAACTGGCTTCAGTTGTGACAAATTGACTTTAAGGCCCTCCACACTGTGGCAATGTTCCCATATTCAATTTTATGTATTTTAATTTACCTTTCCAGTTCTGACTTTTCTCTCCTCAGCACAAGAAAAGCAAAGGCAATTAAAAAAAAATCACCAAAACCCACTCACAGACACACATACAGGTCCCCCCCAAACTCAAGCAGGCCTTCAGGAGTTGGCATGAAAGTCTTTTTAGGAATTTGATCAGTGAAAGACATCTCATGTCTGAGAGGTGTGAGTTCAAGTGGGAATTATGATGAAATCCAGGACTTCTACAGTGTTCCTCCAAACCTCATCAGGCTTGCCTGAAATGAGGCAATCAGTGCTGAAAAAATTCAGAACCAATAAATAATTTATCATTTTATAACTTCACTCATTGTGGGGTCATAAAGCAGAACTGTAAGAAATGCATCTGTGAACTTAAACTTACAGCAGGGCAGTTTATACAGGAATGCACAAATGTGTGTGGTGATTTTTTCACACAAATAATATTTGGAAGCATCTGACAGCAGCTTTGTCACGACAAACTTACATGGAAATAACCTTTAAAAGCACCACTGTATGAAGGTAATTTAAGAAATCAGATTTTTCCAGAGTGCAATTTGGCTGGGGAATTTAAAATCTATGTTAGATTTTCTTACATAAGGAAATCTACCTTTATCTCTTTCTTTCAAAACGTTTTCAGGCTGTTGCCTTGAAGCTCAGCCCTAAAGGAGTGGCTGTATTCCTGTGCTGCAAATACTGGGCATGCTTTCAGTATTTCATTTTTTCTGCTCTCCAGAGCAGGACTCTTGGGAGAGCAAGAAGGGTGAAATATATTCAGTTGGAAGCCAGTTCACTCAGGATGTATTTAAAATAACACACTCATGACTGACATTCCTAATGGGACGTAAATTGTGAGAATACTTCCAAATATTATCATATCTAACCATGTCCCATTTCTTTTCCTGTAAAACAATAAAACAAATTTCACTCTAAGCCAGATCTTCAATTCTGACAAAAATGCTCATTCCCATCAAAGTGCAGCTGAATTTTTGCCTCTGTGTGGATGGTTTCTGTCCTCCATCCCAGAGGAGTGCTCTGTGTGCTGCACACCCGGGCTGAGCTCCCATCTCTGAATCCTGCCCATCCAATCTTCCAGGTTGTTTTCCTAAATTATCACCATGCTGACAGTAGGTTGGATAAAAACCAAACATTTTTATCTTCCTCTGTGGAGCAAGGGGACATTTTCTCTGCTTCAACAAATGCAAAGTTCCCTTTGTGATGCATTTGTCTGCAAACTTTACCAGACCTGGCAAGTTTAGATACAATATTTCTGTTCTTCATTATGCTAAAAGCCCCCAGATCCCTGATAACAGGATTTCCACAATATCTCCTGTAATGGGGAGCAAGAATATTCTCTTACTGGAGAAATGACATAAATTCATCTTCCCTTGAGAATGAATTAATTGAAAAAAAAATCTACTCTAAAATTTACATGATTTAAGGACTATTTATTCCTTAATTCTTAATAGATATAATTCAATAAGTGTCTATATTGATGACCAGGTGGGTTTCAGTATACTTAAGGCTTTGAGAATTGGAGAAAACACTTTTCTAAGACTCTCAGTGCTTTTGATGGATACTGGGAGAAGAATATTTCTTGAACCCTCTTTGGGGAAAAAAAAAAAAAAGAGTGGTTTTCAAGGTTTATAAATCAGTATTAAAAGCACAGGGTCTGCTGCCACCAAAGTTCTCCTCAGAACTTCAGCAGGTGAAAGCAGGTGGCTGTTTGTGGCAGCAGTGGAGAGAAATTGGAGAGATGAGGGAGCACAAGACAATAATGAAGATCCCCATGAACCTGAAGAACACAGCTCAGAGCTCAGCTGCTGCCAGCCAGGGTGAATAGTCTGTGGTAAATGCAATTTTCACAGGCTGAGTGTTCAGCTATTCTTTAAAGCCTTCCTTCCTTTTATTTCCCCTTCCCCTGCAAACTGTTTCTTCCAGCAATTCTGGGAGTTTTGCTATGAGAAGGAGCTGATATTCAGTTTTAATACAGATTAAACAGCCACTTTTTGACTGACAAGGGCGACAGATCTAAGATGGTGAGCCCAAAGCACCTTTGCCCTGTTTATCAATTCTGTTCCATCTTCATCCTTATATTTTGATGTCCCTTCTCTTTGTCTCTCTCTGCTGCATTTTGCTCATAGTGGGGAATAAAGATGTTTTTCATGTAGTGGATTATTGTAGATGAGTTTTCCATAATAAAACAGTTCTCAAGCTGGCTATTCTCCACAGAATTTAAAAAAAAAATACCCCTGAGTTGAAGACAGAATGATCAATCCAAATCAGATCCCAGACATGAAAGCTTCGGAGCAGAAAACATAAAAAATAATTAAATATTTAGCATGAGTTATACAATATTAAAACCAAAGGAGACTCAAGAGTCAGAGGAATGATATTTACAAAGCATTCTTGATTTTGACACAAGAAAAAATGTTTAACCTATTAACAAAAGTACTCCTCAAATAAAACCACAAGTTCCTAGACCCAACTTCCCAACTTTTTGTAAATGTAGCTTTAAAATATTAATACATACTACTTAAAACTTCTGACTTGCATTTTTAATAATAAAACTTTTTAAACCAAGTAAAGCATGTGACACCCCTTGCAGGGCTGTTTTCAGCCTGGTGGGAGCCTCAGTCCTCCTGTCTCCAGCAATTTCCTTTCCTCTGCAGGAAAGGAGGAGAAACCTTCCAGAAACAGAAAATGCAGGAGCTCAATTAATCCTCCTCTTACGTGGCCTCAATATAAGAACCTTTTGCACATCCTTCAAAGGTAAAATTGTTGAGCACACAAAGTGAGCTGTAGAAATTAGACATAAATCCATAAGGTTTTCTATTTGGCAAAATTGTTTTCCAGAGGATTTTAAGTCCCCTAAATTTCCAGGGATTAGAAATGCCAACTGGTCTGTAAAAGTCAACAAATTGGACAGATGCAGGAGATTTACCTGGCCAGCAGTCATTTTTTTCCTTGCATATTTTTAAGGAAAAAAGACAGTTTGGGAATGTAATCTTGTAGTTCATAATATGTTGTAGTCTTTTGTAAGGTAATTTAAACAAAATAATCTCAAGGGCTTGTTTTTTGCAGGATATTGACAAACATGACTAATCCATTGTGCCACAATTTACTGAGGGATAAGCGCTCCTTTACAGAGATTAAAAAATAAAAACAACAACAACATCATCATCAAAATACAAAAAAAAAAATACTACTTTTTCCCCTTTAAAAGATATCACCTTTCTTCAGTATTTGTTTCATTTTCCATGTTCTAAAACTTTTGAGGGACTAGTTATGTGACTTTCAGGAAATTATTTTTGCGACAGGTGAGACTATTTTGACACTGTGAATATTTGCACTGTTCTAGCCCTCTTGGTATTCTTATTTATGCATTGATTGTTGGGGAGTTATTCAAAAATTATTGTAGCAAGATTAGAAATTACACAAGGAAAGTGGCAGAGAAGAATAAGAAGAGACTCAAATAGAAACCTGATTACTTCAGGTATTACTGTTGGGATGGTATAATTAAGTGCATTCCTCATTTCATTACAAAATTCAATGAGAAGTAGAACTGCATTATTTTTCAGTCAGCAACCTTTTTTAATTCCAATTTCCATATTGATCTCCTCAGAAGGGTTTTGGGGCAAAATGAGTCCTTGCATCTTGGATTGGGTTGAAAGCAATCTGCTCTGTGATTTTTCCATATCTGTTCAGCTCAGTGAGTCGCTGTGTGAGACACCTTCGTGCACAGCGAGATTCAGCAGTGGCAGCACTGTTGGCTTGCAGACAGGTCACAAAATCCTGGGAAATCTGTAGGACTGGGAAATGATGGGTTTGTTCAAAAGCAGGCCTGAAGTAGGAATAGATAAACTGTGCTCCCCAAACATTTTGCTTTTCCCTTACATAAAGAAAGCCTTGACTGGTCCAAACTCAGTGGTACCCTAAACACCGAGAAGTTTTTCCTCTGATTAATGGAGATTCCTCACAAGATATGACTGCAGTGGTAATTAATCCTGTTCAGTGTTTGCTGCTGACACCCAGCAGCGTTAATGGCCTGGCAAAGGCATTCACAGCAAGGCATCAACCCCAGACAGCTGCTCTGAAAAGGAAATTTTATCCTGTTGTAACTGAAATAACAATGTTTACGTGTTGTAGGAACGTTCCTCACCATGCAACTTCTCAAAGAAAAAATGACCACGTGCTTATTTTGGTGTAGGAAAAACTGTCACAGGAAGATGAAGAAGCTCATCCAGGTCACCCAAGAAACTGGTGGCACAGCTAGGAAAAATGTGTTATGTCCCAGTCTGATGGCCTGTGATCCTCAAATGAAAGGATTCACAAGCAGCAGCTGGCTTCACAGCAAACCTCCTCATTAAGTGATACATTGTGGATCTCGCATCAACTCTGCTTTAAAAATCAGTGTTTAGTTTCGAGTAACCTGTGTTTCCCATAAAAGTGCTTGTAACACTTACAGCCACTGGGATACAAAGCACATCTGTCAAAATAAAATCCTCATTAATAAAGGATGAGAATTCTGGCTCTTCTGCAAAACCTTAACGTGGCACCAAACCCTTCTCACTGCTTATGGTAATTTTGCCTTTGAGAAGAATGAAGATTTCTAACATGGGCTCACATCAGTGCAGTTACTGCAAGCAGGAGTTTGGTCCCTCCTTTTCCCTCTTAGCAGCAGTGAAGAAAACAGGTGCAGTGAGAAGAAATAATGGCAAAAGCCTCGTGAAGGCAAACCAGCTGTTCCAGCTCTGCTGGAGTTTGCACATCTGTGGAAGAGGCTCTGGTGCTCTGTACAGGCTGGAATGTGGATGCTCTGGCCCACCCCTCTCTCAGTGAAAAGGAAGGTTCCTGGAAGCAGTGTTTGATTTATTTGCTCCTGGCTCACCAAAACACAGCCTACGTGTTAATATTTATCACGTTAATTAATATCAGATTGATACTCTGCTACAAAAGTAAAACACCAGAAGATCAATTATTTCAGTGAAAAATTGTTGCCTTTCCGAACAGAGCTTCCAGATTTTCACAACAGTCACTGGTGTAAAACTTGAGGCATTTGCATTTTTAATTTCCCCTTGCCATGACTGATTTTAATTAACAAAAATTACAGTGGCAATGATTGGCACAGATAGATGCTGAAACTAATTACTAAGATGGCATGAGTTAAGATTTAAAATGTAGATTTAATTTTGGAAAAGAACAAAATAAATATAAATTAGCTCCAGAGCCCTTGCAAAGATTACAGATGGCACCAGTGAGCTGACCTATCTCTTACAGGGAAGGGGATTTTGTCAGCATATTTGCGTGCAGTGCTCTGCCATATTTACTGAAGCCTTTCCCAAAGGCAATTTCTCATACATTTGTTATTCCTCTCCATCTCTTTGATTAAACAATTGAGCCCCCTTGTAGCTTTTCTATTTTTACATATTTTGATCCATTTGGTCACTGTAGGGATATGTTGTCAAAGCTGTCTCAAAGCATGCAAAGGCTTTGGATTGTACCTCCTGCAGTCCTCAAAGGCAATGGCATTTCATAATTAACAAACAGCTCTGAGTATATTAAAAATGTATTCCCACAATTTCATGGTTGAGGAAAAAAAAGATTTAGATATTAGCTTGACTTGGGTTTTGTTATGTTTTATTGCTCTTGGGTTTTTATGTGGTAGGTCTTCTAAAAGTCAAAGAATAATGAAAGAAATATCAGAAATTGGGAGCAAACCAGAAATGGAAAGAAAAAGAAGAAAGGACTGGAGAATGAAATTTCAGCCCCATCTAGTAGTGATAAATCAATCAAAAGTTTCTAAAAACCTAGGGTGAATATATCTGTTGTTTTTCCCTGCTCTATTTCACACTTCAAGTCAGCACGTGGTTGACCATTTTTCTGGATAATTGGAAATTATTTGAGTAAAAAAGTCCTGTTTTGTGGACAACAATGTGTAGTTACACAAATGTGTAACTATTTCTTAATATCTCAGAGTTGAAACTTTTGGTTACTAGAAGTCTCTTTCTTTTGTTGAGTTTCAGTGCCTGTTCTGCTTCTTTATTTCACAACACATGCTTCACATATTAATTTTATATTAATGAGTTTTAATTAGTTTTCTCTGTTCCATAGGTAACATTTTTAGTAAAGTTCCTTTTAACTTAGGCTTTAAAACAGCTGCTTTTTTAAAAGGCAAGCAGCAGTTTCACCAAATTGCTCCTGTTCCTCCCACAGGTTTGAAGTCCAAGAGGGATGATGGGATCGGCTCTGTCTCCTTCTCAAGTCACAGGGACTCACTTCCCTCAGGCTGGAGATCAAATAGGCTCAAGTCAGAAAAATGGAGACTCCAGATTTCACTTTGAATGCAAACTAAACATCTCTCAGCAAACCAGAAGAGAGTTTTTCTTTGAAATGATGGGAAAATAGCCAGCATGGGCTTCAGGGCATGAATTATCTCAGGCAGTCTCATTCCGATATTGTCCAAAGCACCTAATTCTACACACCCTAAAGTGTGCAAGAAATAAACTGCAGGAAGAAAGACATGTCCTCTCACCAAAATGATTGAGCAAAGGAAAAAAAACAGCAGCTCACTGTAACTGTGCCCTGCAAGATCTTTATTAATATTACTCTTGTAATAATAATGCACATAATGGCTGTTTTCTGCAGAGAGGATCTGGTGAGCTGATGCTTACAGGGTGTAAACTGTGCTCCTCTACTGAAATGAAGGCAGCTCTGCTGCATCATGTGGGGTACAAATTGTTGTCAAAGTGGAGAAGAGAAACGATGGTGGCATTTCAGCAGACAGAATTTGCTCAGACTTTAGGGATGCCAGGTTTAAGATTCCAGTGTGGGCAGAAAGTGAAACCCAGCCTTTCCTAAGCACAGCCCCCTGTGGACTGCACTGATGTCTCTCACGTGTGGTAAATCCCATTAAACCATTCCCTTGGAGCAGGAAACAGAGAGAAAGGTGCTGACCCAGACCCCAATACTCTATACATTTTATTTCCCCAGCACATTTTCACTTCAGGAAGGGGCTGCAAATGCCTCACTTTGCCAGGCAAACAGCATTTTTGGGATGGAGACAGTCTTTAAGTAGGGGTGGTTTTGCCTGCTCAGTTACTCTAGTTAGGTACCACTGGAGAACTGCAAGAAATCCTGAGCTTCCTAAGCTTGTCTGTCTTTAAAAACAGATATCTTTTTACCTGAAATGCAAACCCCTTTCACGGGCACGTGCTCAACAGGACGTTTTTCTCCCCTGCACCCTCTGGTACTGAAGATTACAGCCTACCCTCCGACCCCCTTTAAATAAATACCTGAATTTCCCAGTGTTGTGAGACACAGGAGATACTTGTGCTATTCACCCCTTGACTGAGCCAGAATAAAAACTCTCCTTTTGTTTTCCAAGTGTTCCCAAACATCCTTATTTCCCTAGAAGAATCCCCTATGGAATAGCACTCATGCTTGTCTTGTCATTTCTTAAGAACCTGCAGTGAGGACAGACATCAGCTGGATTATAGTTTTAGATGAGCCTCACTTAAACCCTGATGTTTTCCCTAAATTACAGATTAGTTTATTGAATTTTCCTTCCTTACTGGCTTTCTTAGGGATACAGGTGTTCTCACCAGTGCAAGCACTGCCCTTATCTTCACCCACATTTTGTAAAATGTTTTCAATATCACCACAGAGCTGGAAATCCTGTCTGTCTTTCTGGCAAATTTAGTTGAAACATCCCAGTTTTCTTCCAAAAACCTGGTTTTCTCCTCAGACTGCTGAACTTGGATTACACTGAGGAATAAATTATAGAAGATGCCAAGAACTGCCAACAGCCAGCACCAAAACCTTACAAGACTCTTCTCTTACAGATGCAGGTCTGAAACTCCTCCAAAACAATAAATAAAACCACGATTCTTACTGCAGATTTTTAAACATTTTGGAAAACTGACTGAATTTCAAGATTCCTAGAGAAGTTTTGCAGTGCATTTAGTTTTATTACTATACCTGAGGAGTAGTTGCTCCCAAGTTGCCCTCAATAAAAATCCACTCAGACACTTTGCTGGTAGAATACAAAATTTTGGTTAAGGAGCTAAGCTGACCTTAATTTCAGTACATTGCAGTATAGCTCACTGAGGTTGTTGTAATATGCTAGTAGAAATTCAGCTGGTGCACAATGATGTTATTGTGATTTTCAAACAAATTCAGGCATAAAGTTTATAACAGCATATTAATTTCTAGTCCGTGTAATTTTCTGAACTTAAAAAGGGGAGGATGGAGCTGTTCAGAGCTGCTGCTTTTCATTCCAACAGGTCTTCTGCAGTGCCATAACTTTGTCCAGCTTATGGCTGGCAGCCCAGGCAGGGATTACAGCCCAAGCAAACCTTGCAGGGGAGGTTGACCATGGTCCCACTGATGCTTGTGCTGGCACAGGGTGCACCCAGGTGAGTTTGTTCCTCTGTTATCTTCTCCTCCACCCTTTCCTAGCAATTCAGAGCAGCTGTCTAAGTGCTGGAACCCACATCTGCTTGTCCCTTAAATTAGAAGGTGCTGGTTTGCTTAAAGCCTTTGGGAAACAGACTGTCCTGTCTAAATACACACACTGGATATTTATAGGTCTTCAATACACAAGCCTGAAAAACTTTGGCTTTCTTCCTTAGCTGAAAACTGGGTTAATGAGGAGAAACATCTGCCAGTCTGGAGATTCAGTGGTCCTGGCCATGTGGCAAGCATCTCAACAAAGTAATAAAATCCAATCATTTAAATTAGGAAAACCACTAGGAGAAAATATTTACTTGTAACAAGGCTGTCAAGAAACATCCTCTCTCTTTATTTCTGAGGTGAGCTGCAAAATTCTCAGGACATGATTTGTCTTCTGCACTGAGGGCAGGAGACTCTGGAAAGGCAGTGTTCCAGGGGACAGTGACTGCACACAATCCCCTACTCAAGGCCTGTGCAAAGAGGGAACAGAGGAGGGAGAGATGATGCTGATGAATTATTAATAAATAATAATGCACACTCTACACAGGGGTGGGTAGAAGCCCTCATCTCCATTTCCTCTCCTGCAAACAGCTCAAGGAGCAGCCCTCTCAACTGACAACTCCAAAACCCCAGTGTTTTGTTCTATGTGAGATGAGCAATGATATCCAAATCGATTTTTAAGTTCTCTAGAAACGCTTCGTAACCTCCACAGAAACACAGTTGTACATCCCCAAGCAGCACACAGTTCTCCATTAAATTGCTTGGTTGAAGTTTTGCAGTCCATTTCTTCTGAAAGATGCTGCACTGACAACCTGGCAGTGGCCTTGAGAGCTGCTCTGCTCTGTCCAGTGTCAGAAGCTGGAAGCCCTGGTAGAGATGGGAGAAGGCTTCTGTTCCATCTCAGGCTGAGGACAGCACATATTCAGTGTGAGTTTTCTGCTAAACAATCATCAAGGATTCAGTTTTCAATGGTGACTCAGAGTAATTACATGTAGGGAGTAGGAATTTAAAGCCTTTGATTTCATTCCATGGTGTCCAGTGGGTACTAAATGGAAGTCCAGGAAACTTATGTCCTGAAAACTTTTGCAAATGCTTTTGAAAAAAAGGTAGACTAATCTCTATGTAGGACATCATCCAAAAATGTGAATCCAAAATCATGAACTCCTTTGCAGAAGGGACAACATCAGAAAAAAGACTAACAGGTGAAAATATAATTCAAAACACTGGCAAAAGCCCATGGGTGATGCACAGTGTCTTAAGTTTCTATCCATTGTGATTTCATCTCAGTTTGAGTATTCAGGAGAAGTCTGTTTTGAAAATCTAACAGCAGATTCTGATTTCTGAAACAATTCAGAGTCAAACTGAGTTGAAACTTTTTTTTTTTAATGCTTATTTTATTTTATTCTGCTGGCTAGGCAGAAATTCTTGGGGAGGGCTGGGAAGTGGGGGGGATTTGCTGCAGCTGACATTGCTTTTCAAAATCTGCCTCAGGGCTCCTTGTGGTGCCTGAAATGGTATCAGACATGCAGAAGCTGCTCTAATGCCCAGTGTTTTCCAGGGATGCTGCACCAGTGCCACTCTCTGCTATCAACAACTGGAGCAAACGTTAACCAGTTCATTGGGAGTACCCTTCTTTAAATGATGAAAGGAACTCTTATATCCACTGAAACAGTCCCAAGGAGTGAGTAATTAATTTGAACATTTTCCACTATGAATCACAACCTCCCTATAATAAAATGTAATAGGATTGAACTTAGTTCTTTGATAAAAATGTACAGCATTGTTAGAAAGATGCTAAATCTTCAGTTTGCAGAATTGTTTTTAACAGGCATTGTTTTTTTTTTAATCTGACACAGCTGCTCTTGAAACAAATTGTAATCCCAAGGGGTTTCAAATTGAAAAAAAAATTAAAAATTAGCATAATAATTTCTCTAGAGGGCTATCATAGTTTGGATGTTTATTCCTTTTCTATTTAATTTTCTCTTTATCAGGGACATGATACACACACTTCTCTGAAGTATGAGAGAGAAAGGGGCAATATTGCAAGAATAGTAAATCATTTATGATCAGAGGTTTTCTGTCTTGATGCTATGAGCAAAATTAGGGGTAATGGGAAACAAACACCCATGTGGGCAAAATTGAAACTATTTTCCACCACCACAAAGACACTGATAAAGCTTTGTCACAAGGATGATGACTTTGGCAGCATTTTAATTGCATCTGTTATCTGTGGGCGTGGGCAGCCCAGTGAAACTCATCTGAGAGCTGCATGGATGTGTCTTCATTAACTGATGACATTAAGCTAATGATTAAATAATGATCTGTGCAGGACTAATGTTTTTACTGTAATCTAATAACCCATGAAGAGTGTGTTTTGGATTGCTTTGGTAATTCCTTTAAATAATTCCTAAAACTGGTTTTCACGAGGCTGTTTTCTTCTCCCAGGATGTCCAGCAAAAGGAAACACCACAGCAGGTGGTCTTTGCAGTCAACTGTGCTTTGATAAAGAGCTGTCTGTGATGACATTTTTGGTGGTAAACCTCATCCATTTTTCAGGCTTGAAGGGACCTTCCCACACCAGTTAAGCCTGGGCTTTTACAAGCTGCAGTAGAATTGCACCCTGTGAGCAGCTGAGTGTCAGCAATTTTATGAGTGATGAGAACCAGGGTGATACAAAGCTTTGATGGCATTGTGGGGCCATGAGCAGTTATGGGAAAATCAGAGTGCACTCCAGAAACATGAGAAAGTCACACCATTAAACCTCTCAGCTTTGCCCAGAGGCTAAAGCTGAAGCCTTTCCCTATGCAGTAAAGGAGGGCCATGCAGTGAGGCAAAATGCAAGATAAATAGATAAAGATAAAACCTTCACCTACAGCTGGGCAGGAAGCAACTTCCTGATTTTCAGTGTCTGCAAGTCTCCCAGTTACCAAGATCTTAATGCTTGTTCTCTGCCAAAGCTTTTCTGATCTTCCTAATCCAGCAAGCCCCCATCTCTTCCTTATCCAACTCCACAAAATGTTCTGTCACTGTACTCCCTTCCATCATTTTCTCACCCCACTTAGCTGACCAGTCTGTCCCAGGCTGAATCTTTTCACACACCAAAGTCTGACTTGCTGCAGGCTCAGCTCATTGCAGGGTAATTTCCTATAAAATACTACATTTACTAACTTAGGTAGAGCTCCTTCCCTTGGACTCCCTGACTGTGAGATGTAGAAGAGGGTTAATTATTAGAGCTGGACAGAATGAAACAAATAAAATTTTTCTGTGATTGAAGGCACGCAGAAGAGTGAATTGTTCATATATCCTTCACAATACTCACAATACACTGCACACAGCAAACACTTAAAAGCAGTAGCTGTGTTTTTTAGGCAGCCAAAGTCCTTTGCATGTATTCACTGTTGGAAAAGAGTCCTTGAATCCTTGATTGCATGAATTAACCTCCATTTTAAAAAGTAACTCAGTGATTCAGACATGACAATTCTGGGGTGGTTGAACAAGACAAGGAACAAATTATTTAGGACACTCAGGGGCATTCAAGCAATACAAGCCTGTGTAGCTCTGACTCAGGTTCTCTTGCCTCAGTGTGCTCACTGAGCCAGAGGATGCTCTCTGGCATCCTCTGGCCATGGAAATGTTTTCAGACCCTACACTTCCAGAAAAGTTCAACAAGTTATAGCCATCCACTCCTAAGAGCAGTTTCTCTAACTACATGCCAGAGGAAGATGTAATAATAACACAGAATTTGGTAGCAGATATTTATTCCTGTTCCATAGCTTGTAGGAAATATAAGTTCAGTAGGGAGAATTTCCATACAGTGATAGGCTCCATATTGGTATTTTCATGTTCATTATCTAAGCACACTGTTTGCAAAGATGATTTATTGCAGGCCAGCATGTCCTTATTCTTATTACTCGTGATGTGATTTTTTATTACCCACACTTAAGTGAAATATCTGCTCACACAACTTTGCTACATCTCTTACAGAAACAATAAGTTTCCCAGGCACAGCCAAAGCATATTAGAAATGGAATCTCACTCCCTTTGCTTCCAATCACTGGGGTGA
This sequence comes from Phainopepla nitens, assembly GCA_013400175.1. NCBI lineage: Eukaryota > Metazoa > Chordata > Aves > Passeriformes > Bombycillidae > Phainopepla > Phainopepla nitens. The sequence continues at coordinate 742,794 of VXBQ01003389.1, forward strand.
TGAGGAACATGAACTATTTTCTATTTTACATTTTGTCTCAAGAGAGTTATAAGTAATGAATCCTCTAGCACAGGATCACTGAATGGCACTATTTCAGTTTTCACCGATAGGATGATTGCAAACCCCAGTTTTTCATGCTGTATATTCTCTCTCTCTCATACCACTGTTAGAAATTCAGTTTTTGCCTTAATAATTACAATCATCCTTCCACATACAATTCTGCTTTTTTTTCCACAGAGATTTTTCTCCATGCTTTGCTTGTGACTGACTGGATATTCAGGGCCTTTTTCCTCAAGACTCCTTGTTAATCCCTAAAGGCATTCTCTAGTTTCCTTTCATCTTCTACCACTTCTTTGATGTTGGGGGCTCTTTTCTTTATCTCTCTTGAAGCTTACAGGCCAAATTTTCAGAATTAAAGCTGAAACTGCAAAGGGCAGAATGGAATAAAGATATATATTGTTAACTTGGACCATGCTGGAGCATAAAATAAAACATCTCAGCCAAGAAAAAGTGCACAGCAGAACAGGAGAACAGAAGAACAGAAAATATCCCAAGTAGCTGAAATCAGACATTGCTCTACACTGAGGTTTCTTGTCTGTGAGCCACACAAAGTATGAGCTGCCTCGATGCTTTTTTGAAATAGCCCCTCTATCATGTAATACAGCTAAAGGAAAGTTATATACTCCTTGATATTGATCAGAAAACATAAAAAAAAAAATAGTCAGGAGGAGAGGTGTGGAAGAAATGAAGTCCCACAAGTGAAAGACATACAGGAGAGGTGCAGAAAAGCCTGGAGAAGGAGAACTCCATGGAGCAGCAGGTGTAGGAGGTACCTCCTGATGTTTGCCCTTCACTCCCCATGTTTTTAAATGTTCCGAAAAAGTCTCCTTTTTAAAGTCTGGAAACCTGTATTTATAGCTGTGCTCTGAGAAGCTGATTACTTCTCAGACTCCATGATAAATTGCCTCAGTTAATATCTTTTTTTCAGAAGAATTACAGTCTTCAATTTAACAGAGTTATAAAAGCATAACTTGAACTCTGCTGATATCATTGTAAAGCAGGGAGATTTGGAAAGATTTAATAACTGATAATCTGCTTGGCACAAAGAATGTGAGTGTTCTTCAGATGTGTATTTCTGAGCATGCATCGGCTGCAAAATAGTATTATAAAAACATTGAAAAGAATTATAAACTAGACAAAGACAATGAAAAATATAGGTTATGGGATTCTGGTAAGCACAGTATTACATTTTGTAATATGATGATCATCCTAAAATGAGATGCTATGACAAAAATCAATGCTCACTGCTCTGTTTGCAAGGGTTTAGTAGGGAGAAGTAAAATCTGTGAAGATCCTGACCAGCCCTGAGCAACATCCCTGTGACTGTAACAAATTACATAAAGGCATTCAGGCAGTAAATTACTCAGAGATTGTTACAGATCCAACTTCTCCAGAATGTCTCTTGCATTAATATGTAACCTCCCAGAGGTTTCTCTAATAGAAGCTACTGGACTGTGAGTTTTGCCTTCCTAGGTCTGCTTTTCTCAAGGCCTGCCTTTATTTTCTGCAGTTTTACAGGGCCAGCACCAGCACAATTCTTTGTATCCATACTGGTTGCTTTCCTCTCTCAGGCCAATTATTCAAATCATTAATTGTTAGCACTTAATGAAATGTCTTGGTTCCAAACACGTCAGAAGTCAATATTGTTTGTCAGCCAGGTGAGCACTCAACGCATTCTCTAATTAACAAAGCTCATCCAGCAATACTCTGCTGCAATTCTGCTTTAGTTCAATCTCAGCATATGAGTGTTTACAGACATTATTTTGTACAGAAAAATGTGTTGTTCAAGAAACAACTTTCACTGGAAATTACTCTTTGCATCTCTGTCCAACAAACCGAGTTGTTCCACAAGCTCACTCCTCGCCTGAACTGAAATGATAATGTTGGCCTGCCTGTAAAAAACTGAGCAGTCACCAGAGAAAGTTTTCTTTTTTCTAGGGGACATTCTCCCACTCTTACTAATTTTCTGGACTATTTACGCTACATCAAGCTCTCCCAAATGGGAAATGTTGATGTATTGTAGTCTAAGTCAGGGAGAATTGGTTTGACAAAAGGTCAGGCTCAAAGGTTACCTGTCAGCTTTCAGTGAGTGATACCATTAGTGGCCTTTTTCAGGGAGGCTAGATGCCATTAGTGATGCTGCCAATTTGTAAGTTTAACAGAACAATCTAAATTCACCTGTAGGCATTCTTTTGATTTTTTTATTTCTTGATTTTTTTTAAGTGTTTCCCCACCCCCCCATATGCTCACTTGCTCCCTGACCTTAGAGAAATTACTGAGAAATACTGACTGTATTTTTATTTTCTCTCCTTTTAAGAATGTGGTAATACTTATCTAAATGCTGCCTTAACTTTTGGACAAAAGCCCAGATGAGCAGATATCATAAGGACAGGAATATTAAAAAATAGCCACAAGGCAATATTGAAGCTACATTTTCACCACTGACAGAAGATAAAGTACCAAATATGCTGAAATACTTGCTGGAGAGCAATAGAATAATAATCCTAGAAGAAATTGCTCTTCAGAAGAGTTTCACAGAGCTGACTAGCATGGAGGACTCTCAGCTCTCACTACATTTCATTGTCACAGCCAGCCAAAATTTGTTCAAGTTAAATCCACAAATGTTGTGTTTGAAAATGTTTTCAGTAATTCTCACTGAAGCTGGCAAAGAGAAAAAACCAAAAAAGGCACTGTAGATGATCTTCATGTTTAGCTGACTGTAAATGGAGTATTTGTGCAATTTCAGACCTGTTACATTCAATGGAACATTGAACCTCCCAGTGGGATACACAACTGCATTTTTCCATCCTGTCTGAAATCAGGAGTCTTGGGCACCAACTTTGCAGTGATGAGAACTACCAGATTTGCTCTCCTGTGCACAACAAGAGTGGCTTAATTTGAACAAGCCATGTAGGCGGTCTCAAGAGGATTGAGGACAGAGATTGTCAGGCAGCCACAAGCCTGGGATCTCAGCAGCCTCTGCACGTTTCAGACCTGGGCTCAGCTGTGGGCTAAGCAGGGAATATCTGTGGCCAGTAAAGACACAACCCTGTCACAGTTTAAATAACAGTGAAGGACGGGCTGATTGATGACCCAGTGACATAAAATAAAGAGAAAAGCCACTCCACCTTGTTCTTTCTTGTCACACAGAGATGTTCACACAGGTTAACTAAGGAAAGCTGATCACCAGAACTATTGCACAGCCTAAATTGGAATTTAGAGTGCTCTACCTGCTGCCTAAAGGAAGAATCTCATCAAGAAATTTCAAGGGAAAAAAAGAAAACAAATGAATCAACCAGTATCAGAACTTTTATCAGATTTCAACACATTGAATGGAAGCCAAAATGACCAAAACTATTTCTTTGATTTTAGGGTATCGAGTCTGCATCTGGATCATTAAATTCCCTTTGTTACATATCAAACCACCCTTATTTATCAGTCTGATTTTACAGCAGCCAGGAGAAACCTGAATTTAACTCCAAGACACACTGTTCTTTTTATAATTAAGACAACATGATTTCTTCTCCTACACTCTGCACCTGCAATGTTATGCTCCAGGCTGTTGGCTAACAGATTCTCACTGATTTACAAAACACAGGACAACTGTCATCCTGCCCACAATTTCCACACTTTGTTTTTCTTTTTTTTTTTTTTTCCTCCCCCCAGAGTCATTTAGAACCTTAATCTCACAAATGGCCTGAACCAGATGTCACACAGGTATCTCCCTTGGACTGTCTCAGCCTTGAGGTGAAGCTTTAGATTCTGAGACTACCAAAGTAACCTTTAGATAGGAAATACTCATTCCTTGTTAGGAAGCACAAACAGAAGAATAGAAGGTAGGAAAAGGAGGTGGAATTGAAAATAATCTTTAGCAATCTTTAAGCTATTGAATGCAGTTTCTATCTAAGACGACCATGATGCATAATGAAAGAACATTGGAGTTACCCAAGTGCATTTAAAGGAGATAAGTTAGACAAAACAAAATTAATCCCATGGAGAAAAAGAACCCAAAAGGACAAAAGGGACATCCTAGAGTAAGAAGGTGAGAAAAATAAAAGCTACATGGACAAAAACGTCCTTAGTAGACTGCAGAGAGAAAAAGGAGAGGAATCTAGACTGGAAGCCTGAAAACAAAAATTCTCATTAAAGAATGAAAAGGAAATACCTGGAAAGAAAAACAGCTGTGCAAAGATCAAAACCACAAGAGAAATCCATGTACTTTTAAAGATTGTGAAGAAATGATGAAATAACAAAGTGTACACAAGACCAAAAATGTCCTGAGGGGAAAATGAGACCAAAACAGAGAATTGGAAAGTAAACCAACAAGAAGTGATCAAGCAGAACAAAGAATATCAAACACTTGGATTGGGAGGACAGAGCGTGCTGCACTGTATTTTATAGAAGGATGGAGCTTATTTACCACTTTGACTCTCTTCAGACTAAGAAAGTGGGAAACCTTGAAATTAAACTCAATAGGAGAATTTTCCTGAAGCCTGACGATGGACTCTGGTTTTACAAAGACACCATTTCTCCTATTTTATTTCTATTTTCACACATTGCCCCTGTCCATTACCTTAAAATCATCTCTTTGATAATCCCAGTTAGCAAAACTTGTATTTCTTGCCTTCCTCCCAGCACCCCTTGCTCTGGCTGTCATTTTGCTACCTGCAATAAAGTGTGTGCATGACCTTATTTTCAAATTAATGTGTGGAGTCGCTGTAATTAAGCAATAAATGAAAGAATAAATAAAAAGCAAAACAAGTCTCAGCTTTCACTGGTGCTAATAAGAAACAAGGTACTACAGTGATGATATTCCAAAATCAGATACTGTTGAGAGCAAAAGTCCCACGCAATTGGTTGTGACTACCACACACAGTGCCAAGGACATAGGAAAATAATATGCCTTCAGGTTTAAAAAGGTATTCCATTGATTTTAGTATATTTAACTACTATGATTGCTTATTTAAAATATGCTTTTGCAAGTCACATCTATTCTCCAAGAAAATGAATTTTAAAAATGCAAACGGTCTATTCTTTCACAGAGCAATAATGTACAGAGGTATTAAACCTGCAGTAAAGAGCACCAAGACAAGGAGGAAGCTGTGTTTTAATTAAAAGTCATGGATCATTAACAGCTAATTCCTGACACAGGGAAGATTTTTAGGGTGCCTTGAATTTAAACATGCTGATGTTTGATGGAAGCCAAAATTGACACGAGCTGGTATAGACATGCTCTGCTGAGGGTTTTTGTAATCAGGTGCACACAGATTCAGAACTTTAAATATAATTATTTGATGACTCATTTGCTTGTTAAAATTAATAGCAAAAGAATGCACGGGTTGCTTTATGGCTGTAACATCCAATGCATCTAAAAAGAGACAAAGCAGAGCCATATTTTGTGTTCAGGCTTGCATGGCAGCCTGTCAGAAGGTGTGTGCCACCTCCACAGTCCTCAGACACACACACACCTCTGCAAGGAGACGTTTTCAACAACTAAATAATGGGAGTGATTAGCAACACACCCAAAAATAACCCACAGATGGTTGTAGACCTGTTATGAATAAGGTTTCTGGGTTTAGGTTTATTGTATTTCTTTTTTTTAACTTAGTTTAAATCCATCAAAGCAACTAAACTGATGGATTTGTCTAAAATATTTGTCATAGGCAATATAAGTTAACTGACTGTTTATCAGGAACATCTAAATAAGAGAGGGGCAGTCATGGGAGAATTTAATGTCAGGGTTAAAGCTCCCAGTCTCTCCTGAATTCCTGAATCTCCTCCAGGCATCTGTTTAGAAAAATGAAGAAGACAATCCATTAAGATGCATGATTTGTGTTTTGGTGTATTTATTCTCTAGGTACTGCAGATTTTCCTGTGATGGCTCATTTCCTCCAGGAGAATTCTCCTCTACACTTCAGAGATTCCAGCTCGTCTCCAGCCTAATGTTCACAGCTCACGTGGGGTGGAACAGGAGTTCAGCTATAAAGTGTTTTTAGCAGGGCATGGTTCTGTAACCCCAACTACTTCCACAATTTAAATTGGATAAGAAGCAGTGTTTCCTCTGTGCTATAATCTCACTCTTCCAGGGGGGCACAGTGGATTAATAAATATCCCCTCCCTGAATTTTGGGCATTGGCACCCCATGGAGATTTTGGGAGGTGGAGGCACAAGGGTTGCCTCTGGCCTTTCCTTCCCTCCCAGGCAGCCCCATGAGAAGGGTTCCATGAGAGGCATTTTCCAGAATTCCCATAAAACTCCTCTCTGATTCAGCTCCAGTGTCTTCCCAGCCTGCATTCTCCCTTGCCCTGCTCTGCTTCACACAGCCACAGTTCCCCAGTTCCCACACAGCACAGTACAATTTAATAATTTCCCATCACTGCTGTCCCTCAGTTCCCTGGCTGGGGAAAGCTATCAACTCATTCCGAGTTAACTTTGATATTTTAATTGCATTTGGAAGATTTCCCTTCCAGTGAGCTGACTATGCCAGAGAAGCCATTCAAATGGCCAATTAATGCATTTACTTGCCCCTCGTCATTATGCAGTAAAATATGCTTTTCAGAAGTCACATTTGTCTGGATGTCTGGGAATCTCTGACAAAGAGCTTTTCCCCTTCTGAACAGCACTGAACGAGCCAAATGCAGTGTTTCATACACAGTGCTCGTAACCATCCCGGACATTTTCAGAATATTATTTATCATTGCATTTCTCTGGCTCATTTTCTCCCAGATGCAGCTTTTGTTAATGACAATGAGGCTTCGCTTTAAACCAAGCGAGAGCTTCGGTTTTCAGGTACGAGCGTGATTCATTGCAAGCACAGAGAGCGAGCGCTGGGGCTGTGCGTGGATGGGATCCAGGAGCACACACCTCCCCTCAGCAAGAAGGAAAAAGCTTGAGACAAAGCCCCATCTCATTCTAGCGGTGTGTGTTTGAAAAGCCGGCCACAGATCGCTGCCTGGGGCTGTCGCACCATCGTTTTGTAACCCTCCGACAAAGGACCGTTCGGATTTTTAGTGCCTTCCCCATGGAAAGTAATTAAAGCGGGTGAAAAAAACTTTAGTGCTGCAGTTGATTCATGGCTTTTCTCTCCCTGCTAATTGTTTTGATTGAAAAGGGAACCTTTGCTGCGGCTCTAAGGACAGTCAGGTAGTTTACAGCCCTTTCTCCAGGGCTGCTGAGAGCGTTCCGGGCTGCCGGGGAAACTCCCCCGGCTGAGGATTTCCATGGCCCTGGGGAGCAGCAGAGCGGCAGGGAGGGAAAGCTGCCCTGCCATCCCCTCCTCCTGTCCTGCCCATCAATCTCCTGCCACACTCCTAGGCACTATCATTAGAAAAGTTAATGCAAGGAACTTGTGGCCAGTTGAAGAGGTCAGAAACCAGAACGGAATAAACTTTCTTTTGTTATTTTTAATGCTTCACCGCACTTTCCATTCACCTGGCTGTCCTAAGATACATTAATATGTGCATATTAAAATGTCTAATCGGGGTCTTTCTGCACAGATATCAGGATGTTGTTTCCACTCAGCAGCCAATTCAAGCTAGTTGTTTGTCTGGCAGAAAATAAAGAGCTTTCCAGAAGGTACTAGAAGGAAACAATTAACAGATGATCTTCTGTGACTGCTCTTGACAACATTGTACACTTCATTATTGTTTGTCATCTCTTGTCCTCAGCACAAAAGCAGACAAGGATTTTCCCAGGGGTAAATCTTTGTCAAAATGTGCTGCTACACTGACAGGTTCAAATTAGTGGTTGATGGGAATTACCATAAAACTTGGCATCTTTCCTCTTTGTCACTGAAAATGAAATTTAATTGATGAAAGCAGCAGCAGGTGGAATTAAAGCTTGTCTGTTTAACACTCTAGTGATAGATAGCAGAGACTTAGGAAATTAATTCTGAGTTTAGAGAGTAGCTGGTGTGAAAGAACAGATCAGAGCAGCAGTTGGGGAACTTGGGTAATAGAAGGGTCCAGTGGGTTAAAGAGATGAGTATGAGACAGCAAACTCGAAGGTGAAGGAGAGATTGTGGCATGAGAAAAAAATGGAAAGAAAATTTGACATTCAAATGGAGAAGTACAAGGAAGGGAAAGATGGTTCCAATAAAAATGAAATTTTTTTATCCGAACTATTCATACACTTTTGGTTTACAACCAGATGCTGGTCAATGTTTTTCACTGGCCAGTTTTTTATTTCACATATAAAAAAATTCCTCTGTCCTGAAAACAGGAGAAAGTGCTTGGAAATCTGTGCTCATTTCTCTGTTCTGCTGTGAGGTTTCTCTGTGCCCTTCAGCCAGCCACTTGTGCCAACATTTACAAATGCAGTTGTCCTACCTAGACCATGACTTACATGGTCTGTTGAGCACCCAACATCTACAGCAATAGAGACACTTGTAACAAGGGAAATAAAACTCATTAAACCTGGAAAACCACTGAAGAAACTTTTCTTCACTTTTCTTCTACTTTTCTAAGCTGTTAAGAAAGCAGATTAGATGTAGAGCTGTAAACGAACAAACCTGAATCTTTAATTTATTAGGATTCTTTGGATGGTTGTTAAAACCCTGAAGTTGTCCTGAACTTATGCTTATGAACTGAACAATAAAACTTCAAAAGGAGTTTAAATAGGATTACCCAGACTAAATCTCAGGCTTTAATACTCATCTCTTTCTTGATCCACGTGGAACACTGCCTGTTGATAATGCAGGGCAGATGGTATACAAACCCCCAGCCTCCAAAAAATCGTGTTAGCACAGCTTCATTTTTGGGGCTGGAAGTGTTTGGTCTGCATTTTAATACCATAAAACTTAATCTGTTTAGCATGGCTAGGAGAACAATATTTTCCACTCTGCATTCAGAGTAACTTTCCATGACAAACACTGGGGAAAAGGTTTAAATAAGTCATGAAGAATTGGTCTTTTTTTCCTCCCCTCTAATTTCTTGCATTTTCCTATCCCACCGGGAACCTCTGCTACAGCATTCCCAGGTTTATTCAGGCAAATTAGATACACATTTTCACCATCCACTGCTTATTTTGTTGGTTCTCAACTTGGGAACAAAATTGGCATCATTTGCTCTGTGCAAGGGATTCCTGGAGAATTTGTGGGAATATGAGCCACAACCTGCTCTTAAACCTGATCTATTGACAAGTGCAGCAAGACTTATGTGTAACCATACAGCTTTTCTGTTTATTTCATCTAAAGGTATCAAATTATCATGCAGTGAAGTGTGCTTATTCTCCTCTCTGCATAATTCTGTCAATTAAATAAACATCATAGTCATTCTTTTTTTCTTTCTCACACATACTTCAGACACAGAGTTGTAACATCCCATTGCTGGAAAAAGTCCTCAACTGAAGAGTCACAGAAAAGTCTCTCATCCCTCTCACAGGACAACAGAAACACTCTACCCTAAATAAGAGCTTTCCTCTTAACACAAAACAAAAACCACTTTGGTTTGCTCTTATTTTTTTTGGTTTGTATTAAGGAGCAACACAGGCCACTATTTATGAAGATGTCAAAGTGCAACTCCAGGTTTTCATAGGCTTTCAGTTTATGCTTAGAAATAACAAAGTAGTCACATTACCTGCACTTTCCAGCCATCCCAGTAGGGTTATTAGATGACAATCAGAAAGGCAGAAACTTCCCAATGAGGAAGGAAAATGGAAATGTCTGGTGGGACAATTCTGGGAATCAGCCCCAGAAGGAAACTGCTGAATAAGCAGGCAGGTTCAAAAGCAGCCAAAGGGAAGCAGGTACATGAGGGCATAGAGCACCATTTTCCATCTTTCATCCCAGTATTTTATTTGAACTGACCTACTTGGCATTATAAAGATTTCAGGTGCTTCTGTTGCTAAAATACCTCGCAACTCACAACAAAGAGCTTGGAGCAACAGCCAGTGTTAGATTTACATTTGTAAACCACCTTCTAAAAAGTAGCTTTTTAAGACCCATGAAGAGGGTTTGGCAAGTTTCACCCTTCAAAAAGGTCACACAAAAGGAAAACAGAATGGAAATATCTTTTTACCTCCATTGTGGGTTTACTTTTCAACTCCCAAGCAATGGCAAATTCATCCACCATCTGCTGCCTTCCAGGTATGGAGCTACCCAGCTCTACCCTGCCAGTGGCTCTGGCCAGACCATTAACAGCTGAAATTATTAAATGCTCCTTTAACTGACACTTGGCCTCACACCAGAGGAATTCTTATGCCCAGTCATGTGTAACACTCATAATATTAGACAGATTTAACTTTATTTTGCTTCTAATAAAATGTGTTAACCATTAAATCCAGTGATGGAAGCCAACTCTTCTCTCAGCCCACTATCTCTCCATTTCTTCATTTAATTTGTTATCTGTGCTAATATTTTGATTAGAACCAAAACAAGTATGTAATAGCTATTATTACACATTCTGCTATAATTATTCCTGGCTGCCACAGCCAGGATTCAGGATTTTGGTTCCCAAGATGCTGTTTGCTCTACACAGAGAGGACAATTTCTGTGCAACCCCCCGAAACTACAGCTTCATGTGAGGTAAAAGACACACAGAAGAGCTTGGATCATCCAATAGGGTGCGAAATCAGGGGGTCAGTTTTGAAAATTCTAGGGATAAACGGTCCAGAAGGGGTGGAGAAACAAAAGGAATAAAAAAATTGAAATAATGAATGTGCTGCTTTCTGAGCAGGCTGAGCTGGCCAATGGCTCAGGGGCTGTGCAGGAGGTTGGGATCTCTGCCATGGCACTGTTCAGACACAGGATTATTCTTCACATCCAAATCAACAGCAGCTCTAAACTCACAAAACCACCAAAACAACCCAGCAGCTCTAAATCCACCAAAGTGTGCAGAGCAATCCTCTGAACCTGCCCAGTGTCTCAACTCTGTGGCTCCACTCCAGGGAAAGACACTCAGAACTTGTTTGTTAATCAAAACATGAAATATAAAGAAATTATTTCTTTCTTAAAAAAATAAAATTAAAAAAAAAAAGCATAAAAAATTAAGCTGGATTGTTTCTATTTCAGTATAAGGTTTTATTTTAAGATTGCCCCCATTTAGGACAATTTTACAGACCTAGCTTTCATTTCTTTTTGGTTTCTGAACATTTTCCTTTGCCTAGTGAGTGGAAATTATCTCAGCATCCTCCAATGCCTGTGTTCTTCCAGCAACACTCATTTAAAGCCTACAAAAAACACTTCCACATCTTGATATTTTGGAATCTGGAGCTAATTACATTAATTTCTATTCAAGCAGCCTTATCAAGAGTAGGCTGGATTTCCTGGTGTAGCACCTGAAGGTAAGTGTTAAAGACAGAAGGAAACAACTTTTTAAATTGTTATTTCCCTCTTCAGATGTCCTCTGAATACTAAAACAAGCAGTTTGTAGAAAAAATGCAATAACTTTTATTGAACCAACTGGTGTAATCCAAAAATAAACTGACATGCCCAAAAGAAACAGACACATTCTTGGGCACTGAGTGCAATGGCAAAGGAGTTGCAGAAAACAGGTTCAGAAGTAAAAAACCCACAAAATAAACACATGAAACCCCACCCCCAAACCAAGCAGAGCATTTCCTGGTTCTCTTTAATCTCAGACATATCTGTCGCCCACCTGAGCTCACAAGTGACCAACATCCTCACCATACTCAGTGAAAATGAAGATTTTAAGCACATATTAAATAGTAACAGTTACACATATACTACATCTCTAGAACTTGAAATATTCACACACAAGCAAAAAAGTTAAGTTTCAATTTACCCAAACCTTTCAAACCCTGGAGATGTGAAGCATTTGTAACCACATATTAAATTTGCTTCAAGGAAAAAAATATGCAGATAAACTAAAATAATTTTAGAAGATGCTTAACTAGGGCTCGCTTTCCAAGCGGAAAATTAAATCTGCCATTGCTTTCCATTCCTCAGGATTCTTAGAAGAGCTTCATTCCCCATTGAGGAAGCTCATGTTTTCATTTTAGTTTTTCCCTGGTTTGTCCCACAGCTTCTGATCTTATCAAACTCCACCATGTTCAGCATCTGCTGAATTGGTTGCTAAATATGATCTAATAAGCAACCCAAAACTGCAAGGATAAAGCAGAATTTCTTGATTTGAAGAAAATCAAGAAAGAGGACATGAGGGATAGAACTGTTGGGGAAAAGCAGAGTGAGCTTATTTCTTCACAAGCCCATACAATAGAATAAATAGAATAGAATAATAGAAGAATGAATGGATGAAATAAAGAATTTCGTTTTTTTCTGTTCAGCTCTTACTTGACTCGCAAGTATAACATTTAAAAATTAATAACCAGCTAATAAAATTTAATTCCCTTTGCCCCAACAGAACTTTTTTTGCCCCCAGAAAATTCACAAGATTCTATAAAAGAAGTTGCAGAAAGGCAGTGTTCTAAAGCTGGCATCAACATACACAGTGTTAAAACCACAGAGATTTATTTTTGTTTCTTAACATAGGAAAGAAAACTTTGTTTTTCAGCACATGCAGAGCTCAGTAGAAAGACAAATTCCCTCCCTGTTGCTTTCAAATCATGTATATATGGAATTAAAATGAACTTACTCTTTTTCTACTGCTGCTTCAAAGTTGTATTGTTAGACACAACCTCCAAGGAAGCAGGAAGGTGAACTATGGTGCTGGTTAAAAAATAAGCAACAGTGCTGAGCCCATTCAAAAAACATAATTAAAAATAAAATAAAAGTGACCAAATTTAAAATGTTCTAATTAAAGGAAATAAAATGTATGCACCAAAAAAAAAACCACCAAAAAACCCAAAAAATACGGCTAAGAGCTTTTCCTGTGTGAGCCATGTTCTTGAAGAGCTGGTTCTAACCCTGCTCCAGGTGCTCTTTGGCATAGGTGGGTTCCCATTGGTTTCAGCTGCCCAATTTTTGGAGCAGCTGTTCCCTGCACTCCACATCAGAAATGTGCCTCTGCTCTGGGGGTTTGGGTCCCACCTGTGCCCTGCACTGTGTTTGTGGCTGGAATTCTGCTCTGGCTGCAGCAGGGAACACTCCCACACCCTGTGGATTGTCAAAAAAACAAGAGACAGTTTTAGAAATTCTGGAAAAGCTTTAGATATGTCTGAGGAGTTCACTTATTACTGAGACTAAGTTTAATTTAGTAAATATTTGTAGTCCAGGGTAGTGTAGATGGGCAGTGGTCTTACAGCAACCTTTGTGGATATTTAATGACACAGTGTGATTGGCAGATGTTTACTGATGGAGGTGTGTTGGTCAGTGCACCTCTCTAGAAAGAACCAAGTCAACTGGAATTAACCTTGAGGTGGATTTTCCAGAAGGCCTTCCACTAAACATAGTCAAATTTTCACCTGCATTAAAAAAAAAAAAAACAAAAAAAACCCAAACAAACAAACAACCACTGCCTGCTTGTCCCATGTACCTGTCATGTAGTTAACCCATGGATGGCTGCTCCTCCAGGAAACAGGCAGCATCTTCAGAAGGCTTTTGTGTTCAACAAATATCCCCCCTCAGCCACTGCTGTCTGATCCAATTTTCCTCGGACTCCGTGCCTCTGGGAATATTGAGTATTCCAGGATGTGGTTTTGTCTCTGAGCACTCTCCCCCTCCTCACAGAGAGCTCCAATCCACACCTCTGTGTGCAATAAACCTTCAGGGCTACAGAGGAAAGGCAGCTCTCCGTGACATTTCATTTCCTCAGCTTTGCCAGAACTTTAAATACCTGGAGTACTTAGCACACATTCATTAAGTCCTTGCAGCTCATTAGGGGTCTGTGATTCCCTCGGAACTCAGCAGAAGGAATGTATGTTTTGAAATAATCCACTTTCCCTCTTCTCTGCCAGAGCCGTTTGCAGCAGCTTTCTCAGCTGTCCGTGCAATTCCCCTGCTCTGTAAGAGTCAAATATCACTGCAAGCGCTGCTCCTAGGCTAAAAGAGCCTCCTCTCACTTCCACTATAAACAGATATTTTATATTAGTGGTAGTTTGAAAAAGAATAATTGGAGGGAGGAAACTGTATTCTGAGAAGATTGTTTGGACATCATATTTATTTGTTTCCCATCTCTTTTGTAGCCTGTCTGAGATGAAAGTCCCCTGCTGGCAGTACACTTGTGTTGCTAATGATTGTTTTGTTACTGCTTTTCAGCACACTTTCAGAATATTCAGGATTTTTCCCTGATGAAGTTCTCTGGTTTTCTGGCAGACTGGTCTCCATCAGCCAGCTCACCAGCAGACCTTAAACCATGTCAGCAGTGCTTTCATAGCTATTTGTTCCTGCTTTTGCCCTCAGCAGGTACCTCCAGACTTGTACCATTTTGTTTCTTTTGAGTTAAATGACTTTCCTAAGTTCTTGTGTCAAATTCAAGCAAACAGCGAGATGCATTTTCCTCTGGCTTGCAGGAGGCAAGGAATTAAACAACTTCTCATCAACTTCTTCTCATCATCACTCATTTATTCTTAGATCAGTGACAAATTAACACTGGTTGCACCAGTGCAGCCCCTTCTGGAGTCTGGAGTTTGAAGCCAGTGAATCTCCATTCCCTCTGAAATAAATACAGCTACCTGGGGGATTCAGTCAGGGCTGTCCTGTCTGGCTCTCTGCAGTGATCACCCTTTGGCAGGTGCTCCTGTGGAAGTCACCTTGCTCCAGCATCCCCGAGGTGAAATTTGGCTTTGCAGACATCGTATCTGCAGGTTTGCTACTTCACACAGCCCCAGATTGCCACCAGAAACCTCTTTCACTGGCAGAGATAATGAATTATTTCCATTTGGAAAGGAAAAGCAGTGAGAAGTTTGGTTTGGGAGATGTGTGTCCTAAAACCAGGTGTGCCAGGGTGAATTATTCAACAGCCCACAGGTGTTTCAGACCTGGTGGCTCAGATGCGGCTCTACCCTGAGAAGAACTTGGAGATTTCAAACAGGAGCTGTAGGTCAAGATTATGAAACAATTTCGCATCTAAGCAGGTGCTGAAGTTAAATATTTGTCTCAAAATCCAGTGCAGCTGTTGCATCGCTCTCAGATCCGGTAGAGCCATGAACTGAAGCCACATCTATTTGAAAAACTCAGGAGTAATAAATGATCCCCAGAAACACATCAGTTGTTTGACAACAATCCTATTTAAACAGAACTAAGTTCAAAGACAAAACATGGTCCACAAACAAAATTTGGATACCAATAGTCCAGGTTTTTGAGAGGTCTCAAGGAAAAAAAAAAAAAAAAAGGATTAAAAAATTTCCTACCTGACATAAAGTATTTCCTTTTTTTTTTTTTTTAACAATTTTTTTGGACATGAAAGTGAAGAAAAACTACCCTAAAAATTTTGGAAGGATTTACACTGCCATTGGCAGCACAGGAAGAATGGTATTTTCATAACTGACCTTGAAATGGGAAATCTGAGAGCTAACTCATTTAATTCCAGCCCATATTTATTTCATCACGTTTGTCAGAATAGGGAGTTAATTTTTCTCTCGGTGGTTGAGAAAACATCCCAGGTAATCAGCAAATCCGAGAGCTCTGTCAGGGAGAAACCCTGAGCTCCTCATATTAAACCAGACCAGGCATTTCTGAAGCCCAAGAGCAACATAGACTGAACACTTGGAAAGGAGAATTTGCTGTTTGGAATTGACTTGTCAGTGGTGAGGGGGATGTAATTTTGAAAGAAAATCGATGCAGAGAGATGGCAGTGGAGCTGAACAGTAAACAGTTGGTAAATGAATGCCTGTATGGTCTGAACCCAAAACCTCCTTGGTTTTTAAGGTTTTTTTTTTTTTTTTTTTTTTTTCCTAGGAAATCAGACAGCATTTATTTTTAATTTGAATCCTGATTTCCTCAGGTGCCACTCACCGCTGAATAAAAAATCCAGTCTGAAAGCAAAACTACCAACACATGTTATAGACAGCCAATCTCACTGGTGGATTCCTCCCTGGGTTCTTACATATTTATGCCAAGGAATTTTCACTGTAATGTTTTATTACACAGTAAGCAAAATTATAGAAGCATTGCCCTCTGCATTCAACAGAAGTTATTAAAAATATTGTGGTTTTTTGCAAAGTCTCACAAATTATGCATCACTTCTGAGAAGATTAAAAATGCTCCTGATGCAGGAACCTGCTAGCGGTGAAATTAACGTGGAGACAAAAGGAAAATGTGAGGCATAAAGGGGGGCAGAGAAAACAAAAAGACAAAAAATCACCAAACCCTCCTGGCAAACTTGAGCAGAGAGAGCTGGTGGATATCCTTCATTGCCAAATTCAAATCAGTGCTGTGAGCCAAAACCCTCCCTTGGCTTGTCCCGCCCCCGCGCCTTGCCAAGCCGTAATTAACAATGCTGTTTGCTCACTGCACAAATCACATCAGCTCCCAGCCCCGGATCTCTGAGCGTGTCCAGCAGCTCCTGCTGGGCTCTCCCTGCACCTCTGGCAGCTCTAGCACCCCTGGGCTCACAAGCTCAGCAGCACCAACACATCCATGGAGCAGGTGTGAGCAGCAGATGGCTGTTGTTGGGCTCTTCTCCTTTGGGGAGCTGCTGGGGTACTGCCATTGCCTTTCTTCCTCCCTGTTGGTGATGCTGAAGCAAAGTCCAGGACGTTTCATTAATTATAAAGTTGTGACAGTGTCATTTGCTGCAGAACTGCCCAGACTGAACTGGTTTTCTCTAATAGACAGGATAAAGGGTGGAAAACATTTCAGTGCAGAGAGTAAAGAAAAAAGGGGCATTTCCTGGAGAAAGTGGTTTGATGCAGGGATTCTAGTCCCATATTTAACATAGTTCATCTATTCTACATCTCTCATACAGTGTCACAGACCAATCTGTGCACTGAGTTCAAGAGCTCCTTGAGGGAAACGGGGTTTGCCTTTCAGAAGATCTGCCTCGTTGCCCTGCAAGTTGGGGTTTTTTTGCTGCATGAAGGCAGCATCTATTTATCCAAATATGTAATAATAGAGTGACAGCAGTTAAGAAAAAGCAGGCAATGAATGTTCCATGTGTGTTTTGCAGCTGTGGAACTCACCTAACTTGTTGGCTCTTGAGATCAGGCAATATATCCTGATCCATGACTAGGATCCCTCAGGTTTAGCACGGTACATAATCATTATTCATGCTAATATGTAGCATGCCCATTCAGCTTCTCCTCCCTGTGAGGCGGCCTAGAACCTGGACACAACCTTATGGTTGGTAATAATTAGCTCTGAATTTCATTAAAAATATCAGTGGCTGAAAGGAGGACCATTGGGAACCCCCATATCCTGAGCCAGAAGGATGCATTTTGGCATTTTATTAAGGGCTGTAATTCAGCTGAAAGACTCCGGCTTTATGGCTTTACATTTCTTCTCTCAGTGGCAGATATTCAGCTTTGAATGACTCCAGAATATTCAATCACTTGGTTTTATGTTTATAAAGCCCAACAGTAAGAGAGCATGGGCACCCTGATATATTATTGCAGGCTCAGTAAGAGAATTGGCATGAGGAGAGCTTCTTGTTACACAAATACATACAGTGGGAGAGGCAAAGCAATGATTTGATATTGCTGTGATGATTAAAAAAAAATCCCAAAGCCAAAGATTTAGATGACTGCTTTTATTCTGAGAAATAAAAGTAAATTCCTCAAAGAAATTAATCAGTGTAAGAAAGCTACTATGGCTCTTTGAGCAATGAAAGACCCTTATGTTGGCACAATTTTATATAATTTCATCTTTTCAAATAATGATTCTATGATTCTGTTATAAGGAGGGAATAATATGTTATTTTAGAAATATTTTATGTTTCATGTTAATTTCATTCTGTAGCCATCAGGGTTTGAGCTCTGAACATTTAAATGTTTGCTATCAGATAAAGTTCACAGAAGGATAATATTTTGGGAGGGTGTGGAATTGCTCAACTAAACTGTGTTTGAGCTCAAAATGGTGTCCCCCAGCTGAGTCCTATTTTAAAACACAGTAAATTTTAAGATATAATCATTTTGTCATGTCACAGACAGCAGGGCAGTCCTATTTAGGCTTTCATAGATAGTATTTAATTTGCATTTTTCACCTTTCCCATTAAAATATACATCCTGTTTCCAGAATAAACAGTTTGCCTTCCTTCCTTTTTATTACTGGTCATAACTTTTGACACCACAGTATATCAAGCCAATGACATTTTGCCCTTGTTCAGTTTTCTTGTTGGCACAAGAATGAAAATGATGATAAAAACCAAGGAAAAGAGCCCAGCCTTGAGAATTCAAAAGAGCTCACTCTCATTTGAGTAAACAGCACAAAACCTATTCAGGAGAGGAAAATGAGACTATTTAAGGGTTAAATGATTCTTCTGATTACCTTGACTGGAAGTTGATACAGGTCAGCCATACTGAATGCTCTGTGCCACTCCATTGTGAAACCTTTACATAAAAGGAAATATTTTTTTTAAATTCCCCATTTTATAACCCAAAGGAGAGGTTACAATAAAATCTTTGATGTTCAGCTCCGATATGTATTCAGGTGGAAGCAGTCAAGAAGAGTTTCACCCTCAAACTGTATTCTCATAAAGCCTATTTCATTCTGATCTGTTGAAAGAAGTGAGGTGATAGTGGACACTGACAGCAGAAACTCTAACAGTAATAAAATGGGTAATTTGACATTTTTCATAGATTTTTGACTGCTACAAGATATTTGGGAAATACAATTCAAAACTACTTCAATCTGCTTAGAGTAGCTGGCTAGCAGTGAAAGCTAAATAACTTTTTCTTGCATGTCTGTTTTCTCCTTTATTTTGGTCTGCTTTTCAGACAGAGGAATTTCAAAATAAGTTTTTTTTTACACCAGGGGTAAAAAAAGAGCATTACCATATTCAATTTCCCACAAATGTCTCTTGTAGCAGTAAAAGCAGATGGCACCAGAAACAAATGAACATCAACTCTTCTTGGAGTACGTCTAATGAGAACAGGTTGAGTTTGATGAAGATAATGACTTTTGAAAATTCATCAATTTTTATGCCACAAAAGGAAATTGAAGCAAACATTTTCTGAAGTGTGTGATCCTTGCATCCAGGCAGAAAGTTAATTTAATGGTCTTTCAAGGCCTGATCTTGTAAAAGGTCTCAGAACTGAGTCCTTGATAAAGAAACTAAAGTCACTCAAACTTTTTCAGGAGTTTGCTGGCAACGCACACAGCCAGCTGAAGGAGCTGGGTTTGGTCAAAGGCATTGCTGAAACTCTGCAGTGCCAAGAGCTTTTTTTTTTGATCTATTAGCTGGGCCTTTATTGCTGATCTTTCTGAAAGAGCTACCCTGGGTTAACTTCTGCTCTGGAACTGCTTATTTATGCTGAAAATGCACTACAGGGCTGTAGATGCTACGGCCAAGGATGAAAGAGATTTCCAGCAATCTAAATTTCATATCTATTTGTATTTTCATATCTCTTTTTGCCCTGTATGGAGCTGAGACTCAACAGTCCATTATCCCGTGGTTCTGAAGGCATAAAGGGTTGGTGAGGCAGGACAATAAAACATTTCCACGCCTGCACCTTGTACAAAATAGCTGTGAAAAGTTTCGGCCTGGGAGTCTGGTAGGAATTTCCAGAGGACTCTGATTAAATCATTCCTATTTGAAGAACATGTTGCTATGCCTATGATTTTTAAAGGTTTCACTTATCTTTTCTATAATTTTCCTACATTCAGCTGAAAGGAAGCTTGGATTTTTCATGCTTGACATGTCTCTCTCTCCCTGCCCAGTTGTAAGTGCAGTTGCCCCCCTCTTTGCTTTTTGCTGTGAAATTCCATGATAAAAACCATGAAGGCAGCCCCATACTCATCTCACTTTCATAATTTTCTCATTCTGTGGGATTTCCAGTGCTTTCCCTTGCAACATCCTCCCTAAAGGCTCCAGGAATAAGTGGACATAAAAGCCATTGATAACAAATACAGACATTAGGACTTTTCCTACAAAATGGTATTCATGTTTCTTCTGCAAACATTAAAAAGCAGACACCTGGAGAAAAGAGATAACACAAATATTCTCTGGAAGAGCTTTCTTCCTCCAAGCACTTCCGAGAATTTGCAATTCACATCAAAACTGAGCAGACTTGCAAATTCCTTGTCTGTGGTCATGGGCATTAAAGCAAGGGTGAATATGGGCATTAGGAATTCATTTCAGGTTAATAAACCCATGGTCTCCAGAGAAAGCTAAAAGGCAGTCACACTACACTACCTCCAAAATGGCCCAATAACGTTGAAGTGACAACATTTAACAGGATTTGGCAGCTAAGATGTAGAAATAGGCACTGGATATTCTGAGGGAGGTCCAGCTTCAGCTCCACAACCCTAAACAATAAGTCATTGTAGGTTACTTCTGAGTGTTTGTACAATCAATGAAGCTTTGTGAATTAAATTCAGTTGTTTCTCAGAGAGCAGGAATATTAAGTACAAATCCAACTGCAAATAAAATATTGACACTTTTTCACATATGCCCAAAAGCTAAGAAGCATTTTGAAGGAGTTGGTCTCCATGCCTCACGAAACTATATAAATATTATTTATGACAGGAATGTTTAGATGCAACTTGAAATTTAGAATACCCGTAGTCTGAGATTTTGGGTTGAAACCAATGAAGATAAATTTTCAAAATATTGCTCAAGATGTCCTTTTAAATACCAAATAACTAATACATATGCCAAAAGAATAAGCTCAATAAAAGTAAGAGAATATGTTTTAAAAGTACTGAACGCTAACACAGAGTGACATTTATTAGGATTAGAGCCATTATAATGGTGAACCCACACCTGAGGTTCAGGAATAGTGTTTTGTCAATATGAATAGAAAAAGAGAGTAAAGAAAGAAGCTTTGAAACATGGAGCCACTTGAGCATTGGTATGAATATATTAAAAAATGCCAATGAATTTTCTCTAGCCGAAGCATAGTCATTTCCATATCACTTACTGGAGATGATTACTTAACATTTTAGTTAATATTCAATGTTAATTAGACAGACTGGCAGGAGAGATGTGGCTCAACATCTTCTGCCTCTTCTCTCTCCTTTATTAAAGCAACTTTGACCTCAGGACAGCAAAGGATTTTGCTACTTAACATTGGTATTATTAAGTATATGAAGGATCATCTCAGCAAAGAGACTCTGAATTTTCAAGTGGTTTTCTGTTAAGTTTTCTCAGCTTCCTCTTCAGTAGTGTAAGTTATTCCATTATATTCAGCACAAATTTGCTGAGCAGAGGAGCATCCATCAGGTCAACATCCAAGATGCCAGAAAGATTCAGCCAGAAAAAGTTCTTTGATTTAGACATTTTGGCCCCCTGCTTTGAATTTTTTCTTTCTTTGCTTGGTTACAAATCTTTGTATAAGCCATAAAATACTCCACTGATCCCTAGGCTTACACAAGTCTGCTTCTTTTTGTAATTTCTACCAGCTGCAACCTCACAGCACTGCTGGATTTAATTAACCTGACAAAAGACCCCTCTCCCTCCAGAAGAAGGGCTTTTATTCGCTGAAGAATACTCAAATATTAGGACAGGCCTGTGAATCAGGAAGGCTGAAGTTTACTGGCAGATGCTCATATCCACAGACAATAAGCAAAGACAAATAAAGCACTTTATTTGCCAGGACCTGGAGTTTAAGCTCATGTACAATGTAGTTTAGAGGATCTGAGTGAAAAAAGATTACTCCACTAGGCTGGGACAGGCTTCTCGCTAGCCTAGCAGGGGTCATTGGAATATGAAATGGTTGGCTGAGATTTTTCACTTCCAGAATTCTGGAACAGCCCACAACACTTCCACACAACTGGCTGTGAGCCTTTTGCAGGGACCCCCTGGGTATTGCTGCTCCATTTGCTCCTTCTCTGGGTACACTCAGTTTTCTTTCTCACTGAAGTAACATGGGAAAGCTAACTAGAATTTCCCAAAATTCTCTCATAAAAGGCTCTACTGTGCAGGCACGACTCTGACACACAAGCATGGCTGTAACAGTATCATACAGATGAGGTCTGGCTGAGGGTTTGTCTGCTCCTGTCAGGGTAACTTTGATCTGTGAAGGCAATAAAACACATTAACAGGAGCAGGCATGTAACAGTAAATGGAATATGACAGCATCTTTCCCCTCACTGCACAGTTCCCTTGATTATGATCCCTCTGATCCCTTTCTCTTCCCTCTTGTCTAACAAAAATCTGCAGCTGTAAGGTTCAACGTGTTTATCACCAGCACTTCTAAACCTCAGCTCTCTGGAGCCATGGCTTATAAATGAAAAAATCCTGACTAACACTCCAAATCCTGGCTCCAGGCTGCAGCCAGTGCCCCTCAGCAGTGTGGGTTCTGTCAGGAGGGAGCTGCCAAGTGCCTCTGCAGGAGAAGCAGGCTCCAGCACCATCTGTTTGTGTGCCAGGCTCCCTCTTTGCCTGCACAGCTCCTGGCTGGATTAAAACAGCAGAAGCATTGCAGCCCTTCAGCTTCAGGCATGGAATTTCCTACCTGTCCTTGTGCCCTGGTGTTCAGGTGCTGCTCCCTTGCTTTTGTCCTGCTTTAATCCTGCCTGGATATGCCCAGAGTGAGGAGCTGGCTTCCCTTGCAAAAGTAACTTTGTTATGCTTAAAGAGAAGCTTTTTTAGACTTCTCCCATAAATCAAGTTTACTATTTCTGCTCCTGTCCCAACTCACATTCATCTTCCTTTGCCAGTTGTGTGCCCAGTTTTACACGGGGACTGTGAGAAGTGACTCAGCTGAGCTGGGGGTGAAAGAGGCTCTGGATGGTGGAGAAGATCTGTGCATTATGCACAGGGAAACCTCATCTGACCTCCAAGGGAATGCCTTTAATACCAGGAGGGACTGGGGAGATTTACAGAGATAGAAATTTATGATCCAGTTTCTTCCATAAGTTAACATTGGATCTTTGCCTATGGATAACACATGTATTTATAAAGACATAGAAAAAAGGAGCTGTTTGAGAGTAGTAATACAAGGAACTGCTTAGGAAAATGAAACAAAACAAAAAAAAAAGGATTTTAAGAAAAGTTATTTTCACCAGTGGTTTGGTGGAGTTTGGTTTTTTTTTTAGTTTGTATTCAAAGTTCTGAGAGAAAAAAAGGTTTTAAAAACCCATCTCCCAAAGTCATTCCCAATGATCACAGAAGAGCAGGAATTTTGCCAGGAATAAAATGACTGCTGATAGTTTAATTTAACACTGTCACATCCCACTATCCAGGCTTTCCTTGCCGGGGCTCACCCATTTCTCAGCACAGACTTTACAAGCAGGAGTGACCAAACACAGAATTTATAAGGTGCCACTGTACAAGGCAGCCTTGAAATCCTTTTCCTGTCTGAGCAGCAGCTGTGCTGCTCCTCTGCTGCTGCAGATGTGGCCGCAGGCTCTGTGTGCTGGCCACAGGGCTGAGTCTGCACCGTGCTGGCCACGTGCTGGGCGAGAAATGTCAGCACAGCAGGCCCTCCATACCATGGGCTTTTCCATTTCCAGCTCAGCTGGCTCCCCAGAACAATTATGTGCTTGAAGTGGATTAGAGAATTTCTATAGTGAGGCTCCCAGCGGTAAATGCAAAAATCTGTAGGCACACCTACTTCAGTTGCCTCATAAATGAGAAATGTCAACTGTTCCTTGCCCTGCTCTGAAAGATGGGGGACTGTTATGTGGCAAAAATTGGAGCAAAATCATGCTGCTTTGCTTTGTTTTAACTCTGTTTTGGGTTTGTTTTGGCTTGGTTTGGTTTATTGGGTTTTTTTGTGTGCGTGTTTTTTGGTTTTGGTTTGGTTAAATTCTGTTAAATTTCTTTCTTTTAGATTAAAACTAGAATTATTTTAACCTGAAAGGGATATTTCCATTTTCATCCTTCGCAGAAGGTGTTGTCTACACCAGACCTGAATTCACAACAAATGCCTGTCCCTCTGAAATCACATTTTCCAGTAGTAATCTGCTCATTAAAATGACTTTGCTATGTGTTTTATTCACTGCCTCAGGTCTTTCTGCCCCATGTCAAAGAAGCGCTAGGAAAGGACTCCATGAGGATACCAAGATCTAAACAGAATCTCACAGTCCAAAGAGAAATACACCACAATCCCAGAGATCTCAGTGTTTTCTTGAAATGCAGCATCTCTCCTCCCCATTCTGGAGGAAGATTCTGGATCTTTCCTGTAACAATTACGTGTTTGGGTTTATCACCCTCCCGAGCCAACTGGTGTGGACTCAGCTGAGTGCAACTGGCACTCCATGGTCTGCACCCCCTCCTTTGGGAACAGGTTAAAAATAAAGTGTTCAGGTCTGGAGTCAGCTTCTAATTAGAAGAAATCTTCCTTCAGCAGCTGAATCAGGGAGGACAGGGAGTACTGAATTAACTGAAAAAAAGTGCTTTGTAATCCAGTTTTTAAAAATGCTGTCTGCATTGTGGTTACTTCCTTTGGCTTCAATTGAGATTGTTTACATTCTGCTAGTTAAAAATGTGGACTCCTGAGTCTAAAAGAAAGTTTCTATCTGAGTACCATCTCAAGATCGAGTTCATGGCTAACAAAAACCCAGTGAAGTGCTAAGGTTTTGAGCTGGTTTGGAAAAAAAAAAGAAAAAAAAAAAAACAGAAAGAAAATCAAGGTTCTGATGGAACTTTTCATAAGGCAAGAGTGTAATCATGAAAAGCTCACAGCCAAGACATAAAATCACTCCAGATGTGATGGTGTGAAAGGCCAGAGCTTGGCAATGAAAACAGAGATTGCACGTGTAATGGAAGCTCATCAGTCACAGAGGGAGAGGTGGCAGCCTAACTGAATATATTCACGGCTCTCCTGTGAGCTCCAGGAATAATGCACACACCAGGGAGGGTGGAGAGTAAAGGAGGGGTGTCTGCCACTTGTGTTCAGTGCTGGGAGAAGAGGTAACACTCAGGGGGAGCAGAAATGGTGGGGTGAAGTGAAGAGATGGAGAAGCAATGAAAAGAATGATCTGAGGGCATGCTTTGGTCTGGAAAATGTTCCCTGAGGTGCCTCAGCCAAGCACAGCACAGCCTCCCTCACCTGGCAGCAGCAAACTGACAGTGATGCCTTAAGGTTTAGCTTTCACATTTTCCAGATTCTGTACTGCTTTAATGTGTAACTCTGAACTTCATATAACTACTCACAGTTTAGACAGACAAAACAATCCTTTCCCAGCCCCAGAACCAAGGACACCGTTGCAGCTTCAGGCCCAGAAAGTGCAAAGAGCAGCAAATTGAGGAGAGCAAGCTGGCAGGATGGGACTTCACACTCTAAAGTGTAATTGGACAATTAACCCCAATATGGTAATGGTCCAAAACTTATAAAAATGTGAAAACTCATGACTTGGAGTCCATCTTGGGTGGAGCCACGGCCAGGCTCTTGTGCTGCCCAAGGTGGATCCTGTGAAGGCCTTTTAATGAATCCCTACTTTATTCCTTTAACTCTGTCCAGCCTCTGTTCCAGGCAGCCTCTTTAGGCATCAGCAGCAGCAAACACAGACAAAAGACAAGTGTCTGCATAAGGGCGTAAAACCAAAATTCTCTACCATTCTAAAGCACTCCTTCACGAATAATCCCTTTGATTGGGAAAGCTATCAGTATAGTGAGGAACTCTGTCATTTGAGCAATTTATGCAGGGGTTTCCTAAGGTCAGAATGCACTGGTTTCTTTTTGCCTTTTATTTCTCAGGCAAAAGAAATATTTTGGTGTTCCATTTCCTGGACTTTGCTAAGCTATTCCCATTATCTCACACTTACTGTTTTTCCTGCCTTTCCTGGAGGCTTCACACGCACTTTGAAATCTATCTTGGCAGGCAAAAGTGCCGTGCACTGAATTTTCGGGTTGAAGAATGTGAGGCATTTTGTGGAGAAGGGAAAGACACCCAAAATCTGAGAGCAGCATCTTGCCCCACATGGCTCTGGGAGGTCAGGCCAGGCTGGATGGAGCAGCCTGGCCTGGTGGGTGGCATCCCTGTCCATGGCAGGAGGGTTGGAGTGAAAGGATCTTTAAGGAACCCTCTAACCCAAGGCTTTCCATGATTCTGTGATCCCATGACTCGCTCTTTGCCCCTGGCTTTGGGCCATACCAGCAGTGGGCTGCCCACAGGGCACTGGGATGTTTCACTGGTGTCTGCCCAGGAGAGATGCACACTTGGAAGCTCACCCTCACTTTTAGCTTCCCAAGAACTGTTCCAGTGTGTTGCAAATACTGTGATTAATTTTGATTTTTAAATGAATGTTGATAACAAACTTATTCAAAGTGCCTTAAGGGTATGGAAATGGCTCAAAAAAGGGTCAGATTGTGTTTTTCTGTTTTGGTTCTAAACAGAAAGAGATGAAGAGCTGTCTACTGAAAATTGCTTTATCATATTTGTCAGTGAAACTTTTTTGTGCTTCCAGAAGAACTTTAGGTTTTAAATGCTTCAGTAAAGCACACAAAGAGAAGAAAAGTGATGATCTTACTGACACAGGGCAGTTCCTCCTCAGCTTTTCCCCCACTTTCAGAATTGGAATGGTTTTATTTTTTTTTTTTTCCCCAGGTGAAATAGAACCAAAGCAGGAATGCCAATACATTTTCCAGGCAACATAGGCTTTTGTTTTTCATTTGGTAATAAAAAACACCTCCTCCTTGCACACAGGGATGATTTATAAGAAATTATCTGCAGAGGAAAGCTGATAGGCAGCATTCCTCATCTGTCACTAGACAGCACCACTGCTGGGAAGTAGCAAATTTCATACTCAGCTTGCCTGTCAGCCTTGAGGGCTTTACAGGACAGGGGTTTTTTTGTTTAGTTTTCCAAGATGTAAAGCAGAAATGAGGACTCAGAGCACCCTGGACCAGTTCATTGTCAGGCTGCATCTGCAGTGAGGTGATAGCACAAAGGAGAAAACAAAACCCCATCTAATGGTGGGGACAGCAGTGGCCTGGCCAACTGCAGAAAGGGATAATAATGTGAGCAGAGGGTTCTTTCAAATCAGGGAATGGTTTTATTCAATGTCAATCAGCTGAGGAAGAAAATTCTGCATGGTAGTGTTGTAAAATTCCAAATCCTGCCCTTGCAATTTGTTTTGTTTGCTGGTATCTGCAAGGAGCCACGAGCTGGTTTTGTTAGAGGAGTGTAGGGGATTCACAGATGAACAAATCTCTGCATACAAATGAGTGTGGGTTTTATTTTATTTGTTTCATCTTTAGATGAACACCTCAGCTGTAAAAATTATATCTTATAATAGTTGCTTAATTTTTGAAAGCATATAACAGCCACTGTGTAAAAAATACTAAAAGCTATATGCTAATGATTAAGTGTAAAAAAGCAGAGGTGGTTTTTTTTTTTTATGCATTTCTTTGTAAGCTGGATTTCTTCACCTTTTAATGAAAAACTCTGCTTTTGGTGGCTTTTTCTCCTAATTGCTATCTCTGCAGACAGTACTGTAGATGGTGCTTTTTTTTAACCTATTATTCATCAAAGATTCTGTAACAAGATCTTAGTTCACACTCTTGTGAACAGGTCAGGAAAAAAGCAAACTTACCTTTGTATAGAAATTTGAGGTTTTCAGGATAAAGTGCTGCAAGAACTTTTATCATATTATATAAAATATGCAGCTGAGTGTTGAGACATTAACATGTGTTTGATAACACTCTGAGTTGCATTTTTGGATATAAGACTATTAATTTAAACAAAAACATTTCACTTTTGCATAATATTAATTCAGACTTCAAATTTGATTTATTTGTACTTATTGGATGTACACGAGGTGTGTGGTATTTTGTGTGCAAAACATATTTAAAATATATTCGTGTTTGTGTGCAAAAACCAACCTTGTGCTTACAATGGAAATAATACTGTATTGTCTAAAAAAAAAAATAATCATCACCAAGAACAAGCCCAAGTTCCCCAAGATGAATTAAATACTGCATATGACTGCTGGAAAAAAAGTGATACTGACCTGAAATGACACCCAAGTCTGCCTCAGCTTGGAGCTGTGGTACATTTTTCTCCAGGTGAAACCTTTGCTGGGTTTAATACTGCACTTGCTCAGAAAGTCTTGTCACCACTGCCTGCCTTCCTATCCATCTTGTAAATTATTGCTGATGTTAAGCACTTCTGCTTAATCAGATCAGGTTAGGAAGACAGCCTGCACCCCATCAAGCCCGCTGATAAGCACTGAAATGTCAAGAGGAGTGTTCAGGGAGTGAGGGGGCAATGGAGTGAGGACACTGATGGATCAGAAATTATTTACCTGGGCTGCCTGTACCTACCCAGCCTGGATATTTCCTGAGAACACCTCTATAGACTTGCTTACTTTGTGAGCAGAGCGGTTCTGAGCTGCTCTCCTGGGCAGTCTGGCAGTTCACAGACCATATTTGCAGCTGTATTGCTGTGCTGAAGAAATACATGCTTGGAATTTTTCCTTCACAAGAGTACTTTAGTGTATTGAATATGATAAAATTCTCTAAAGAGCGTTTAAGAAAGCATTAAGAGAAATAAAACCAATGGCTGGGCTACATTTTAATGAATATTCTAAAAGTCAGTGTCCAGCTGGCAAAAAGAATTTTATCTTTCCCCTCAGGTTTGCAAAGATTTCAGGGGTGCTTTGTTCTTCCCTGGCCCAGATGTTTTTTGCAGCTGCAGAGCAAACTGGGCTTTAATTTGGGATGTCTGATGTGCAGGGAGCTCGGCTGAGGGGACATTCAGGACCTTCTCCAGCCTCCAATTCCCTGGCATACCAAATGTGAGGGACAAAACCCATCACCTGGGATGGCAAGTGGTGAAAATAAAACCAGACAAAATAAGTGAAGGCAGGATCTGTGCTGTTGAAAGTCACTCAGAGAAGATGAAACAAAAACGTAGCCAGGTAGTTGAGAGGGAAGAGGACAGAAAGGTAAATTGGGATCCCTTCTATCTGATTTTAAGTGATGTGTCAGCACACCAAACACATTCCCAGATCACAACTGGAGTCCCTAATTCCCTCTGTGTGCTCCTCTTTGCACAGCTGTCACACTCACAGGCTTCAAACTGTGTGTTGTTGCTCAGAGGAGGACTTTAAGATGCAGGCGGCCTTTTCTCTGCAGGATATGAAGAGCTGCTTCATGTCAAAAAATCAACTTTCCTAAACAATATTCCTGACAAATAGTTAATGGAGGTAAGAAGTTTGCCTTCTGATTCACTTCACAGTTGAAAAAAAAGGATTGAGAGAAGGATCTACAAAAATAACTGAAAGTTGGGTTCCTCCTGATACCAGGTCTAGGGGTTTTTTTCTAGTTTATATGCATTCTCTAAGTTGTCACAAGTTCTTATAATCTTTCTCATCCAAGGGTTTCCCACACAGTGTCATTCGTCTGATGAAGAGGGCTGGCCAGACCCTAATTTCCTGTAATCTTAGGGTAGCTTTGGATTCTTATAAATTAAAAGGAATCTGGTAATCCAAGCAGAGCTGTAAATAATCTGAGCAATGCTACCTAAAGGTCAAAGCATTTTCTTAAATTTCCAATTAAAGTAAGCCAGAAGAAGGAAAAAGTCAAGTGTCCAAGTCCTATATTGGTCATCATTTTTCAGCATCAGTGCAGTGGATTTCTGCTTAGTACATTGTACTAATTTCTTCAAACGCTATTTTAGTCACTGACACGTTGATCATTTATTAATATGATAATTGTTCAAAAGGCACTGACAAGGAACAAGAAAAATCAAGAAACATTAATCACAGCGTCTATTTTTTAGCCCACACTGAGTCACAGGCTGGTTCTATCTAGGTCAGTAGATATGGGGAGCTGCCAGGAGTTAGTGGAGCTGGAGGAGGGAGGAAGAGGAGGAAACAGGAGGAAGAGGAGGGAGCAGGAGGAAGAGGAGGGAGCAGAAAGAAGCAGGAGGAAGAAGAAGAAACAGGAGGAAGTGGCAGGAAGCAGAAGGAAGTAGGAGGAAGAGGAGAAAGTAGAAGAAAGAGGAGGATGTAGGATAAAGCAGGAGGAAGCAGAAAGAAGCAGGAGGAAGCAGGAGGATGTAGGAGGCAGAGAAGGAAGCAGGAGGGAGCAGTGCAAAAATGCTCATGGGGAAGGAGAGTCCATGGGAATCTTGATCTCTATCCAAGGTGCAGACCTTCTCTACCAAGGTGTCATCAGCCCAATGCTGGTTGTATTTTACATTTTAGCATAATTACCATTTTTCTTTCCCTTCTTTGCCATATTCCTCAGCTTCCCCTGATCTTTCTGTCTCTCTGTGGACCTGAGAGCTCAAATAATCCACACCATCATACATGAGGGCTGGATACACTTTTAGTGACCTAAACCCTTTGACATCTGTTGAAAGAACAGCTGAAATGAATTATTGCTCTCTGTGTCTACTAAATATGCCTCCACATTTTTATCACCACCAGTGGTAGTGTTACCCTTTTATTTCAGGCTAACAGGCCATGCTGATACATCATAGAACAGTTTAGGTTGGAAAAGCCCTTTTAAAAAAAAAGAAGTAATTGTTCAAACTCACTCTGATCCACCTGGGGTTGTGTAGTTTTCTTTCTCTGCCATTATCCTTTTCCATTAAATAGATATCGTATTGTAAATCTGTCTGAAAATGCACAAACAGAAGAAAAAAGGTCCCCAAGCCAGTCCACTAATCCTTGGAAAAGCAATCCTGAAGTATTTGCTAAGAGGCCCTGTGCTTTCCAGGGTGGCCTGTGGCAGAAAATGGATTGAAGGAGATACAGAGGGCAAGGTTGGACTCCTGCTCCAGACACCAAATCATTATAAACACACTTAAATATATTCTTAAATATTTTGTAAAATTCCCAGAAAATATTTGATATACAGATCTAGATATGAACCATTTTACTTGCTACTCTATAAACTACAGCTTCAGAATGTTCAGACTCTCCCATACATAAGATTTTTAATTATCATAACATCATAACTGAGGAAAAAAAAAAATCTGGAAATATCTTTGGTTTAAAGCATGCTTAGATAACAGGTTGTATAAATAAAAAGGTGGTCTGCTAACTGCGCCTCATGTAAAGCAACAAGCATTCTATATTTAGATCTTAATGCATCAAATTACAGAAAAGTCCTTCTTCCTTTCAGAAATATTAGTTTAGCTATTTCAAAATTTCAAAATATGGCTGTTCCTTTGAGATATTTAACCTGAGCTGCCCACATGAAATGAGCAATTACTTTTTTAAGATAGCATTTCCTTTGACTACTATTCCCTGGCCTTTTTAGTCAGAATCTTTCAAGTATTTTTAATTAAACAAAAAAATGCTTGGCTAATTAAGGTCCTAGTGGCTTGTTTAATTTTGTCTGAGACTATTTACTCATGATAAATAAAAATAGCACAGATTATTAAAACACAGGAGGAGACATGAGGGAAAGCAACCAACAAAAATGGATGTGCAGTGTCTCTGAGCTTTAATAAGAAATATTTTGTTGATAAGAACCCTGTACTAATCCAGGAGGAATAAAGATGCTCTAGAAAAAAAATTCTGCTACTTCTGAATGCTGACTTCTGCCTGTGCAAACTCTGCACAATGAGAATCCTGCATTAATCTGTGCCTGTGCAGGTGATTTTAGGCACCAGGGGTAGGATGGGGAAAGAGGAGCCATCCTCATGGGCTGAGAAATTCGGTCATAGGCTTGTCCCAGGTTTTACCAGCACAATGGACAAAATGTTTTATCTTCACACAGACCCTTTTGCAGTAAAAAATGGGGAACTGACCTGTTCCTTTCCTCCCTAATGGAAGCAAAATTAGAAAAGTATGTCCAGGTATTTCCCAGGAAAGGAAGAGAATCATAATGGTCTGTGTGATAGTAAATAACCAGGCACAGGAGAGCTCTGACAAAGTGAGGCTGATGCCTGAGAAGGCTGACCTGGAAACAGAGACCAGGTAGAATGAAAGGATAAAAGGGATTTATTGGAAGGATCCAGCCTGGGCAGGGCAGGAACTCCTTGGGGCTGCACCCAAGTCAAACCCACAAATGGGCACAAAATGGATCCTGGGCACAAGGCCTCACACTTTGATAGGTTTTGGTCCATCAGCAGATTGGAGTGAATTGTCCAATTCCAGCTCCAGGTTATGAAGCTCCATCCTCCTTGTTCCCTCTCTTCCTTCACTGCTGTTTCCACTCTTGGGCCTCAAATTTGTCCTTGGAGCCAAGCTAGAAAGGAATTGTTTTATCTCCCTACTCTGTGAGGAGAGCTTCCCAACCCTTCATATGAAGCCCAGAACTGCACACTAAACAAGCACAGAATCTGAAAAATATAAAAGCTAAAACTTAAGGCATCAGGGCAAGTCCATCCTGGCCAGCGTGGCTGCTGAGCTAACAAGGAGTGCCTCAGACAAAGCCTGTGGGAGATGGAGATGAAAGCCTGGAAAGAAATGGGGCAATGAGGGTCAAGAGGAAATTTGTGTAGGGGAACAGAGACTGACTGTTCTCAGAGGTGTCAGTACAATGGCTGGAGGCAATGGACACCTCTTAAAGCAAGGAAAACTGCTCAGACAATGGGGTAAAATTCCTCCCAGTGCAAGTGGTTTGACATGGACCAAAGCCCAGCAAACTGTGGAATCTCCTCCAGCCTTTGAAATGCTGAAAGCTTGGCTAGAGGAGCAACTGAGCCACTGGACTGAGCTTCAAAATGGATCTGACTTCAAAGCTGGCTCTGTCCTGGGCTGAGGGGACTGGAGCAGATGTCCTGATGATGTTCATTCCAACCTAAATTTTCCTGTGGTTCTGTGATACAGATCTGAAACTGCTGCTCTGAAGCTGGGGGATCTGTCTCCACATTTTGGCTGAGTACAAGAGCTGCCTAAGAACAAAGCCTGTCCTGCTGGAACTACACAGAGATGAAAGCTGCAGAGGGAGGCAGCAGCTCAAAGCCAGGCTGAGACAAAGTTCTGCCCATAACATGACAAATTTCCAGTGGTGAACTCCATCAAATGCCAGATGTACTGCATTCAGATCCCTAAAACCCAACTGGTTTAGCTGATGAGAAAGTTCACACAGTGCTTCACAATAATGGGATAATGAAGATAATCAGAACAGGAATAAATTCCTCATGAACATCCATACCAGTACTCCTTAAAAAAAAATAAAGTGCCATATGTGTTAAAACTAACCATGTTGCATGTGTCTAATTTATTTACTTTAAAGTCACAAGGTATTTTAAGAAAAAAACCTTTATCAAAATAATTTCTATGATAGAAATATTGGTTCTCTCCAAGAATTTTCAGAAGAAGCTGGGAAGAAAAGAGAGCTGTGGGGAAAACTGAGGAGAGGTGCAGGCAGTGCATCCATAATTTGGACCCAAGTCTTGGTTTGGACTCTTTAGTTGAAGCTCATCCCCATCAGACGAGACACTTGTAAATTAGAACTACATTTTCCATGCATAACTTCCTGAAACTCTCCAGAATTAAAACAAACAAACAAACAAACAAAAACCCAAACAACAACAAAACAAACTAACAAAAACCCACAAAAACAACAAACAAACAACCAAACAAAAACCAAAACAAAAACCACCAGATATTACTAGAATTCTGAGGGTTATCAGTTGATTGTTTAAGCGGTGTAACGTGCAGAAAATTTTTGCAATTTCTTATGGTACCCAGGCGGATTGACAATCATGGGGAGGAGGAGAAGAGGAGGAGAACAAAGCCAGAAAGATAATGAGCTGAGTGATTAAGTTGTATCAAGCTTCAGAGGGACTGTGACTATAAATAAGTTTTTAGTAAAGTCTAACCTTTCAGAATTTTATATTCATTAAAAGAAAAAAAAAAAGAAAATGTTACTGAAATCTAATTAGAAAGGGTTATAACTTGATACTTATGAAAACCAAAATAGAATAATGCCACAAGAGAAAGTGCCTCTGGAGGTGTATTTTAAAGAGTTTCTCTCAGAAGTGTTAAAAAGTAAAGTTAAAATTCAAGCTGAATAAAATGTTCATAGTGAAACTAAATGGCCACTAAATGGTTGTTTTTTTTGTGAA
>VXBQ01003389.1:776772-824622 GCA_013400175.1 Phainopepla nitens
AAAAAAAAAAAAAGTTAGGAATGTGTGTATACCAATTCTAAGCACTGATTTCCAGACCAGGTTTTATTTACTGATTCATTCTCCCTCATCATTGCATAAAAGTTGCACTCTGTAAAAAGCATAACAAAGAACATCTTCCCTAATGCAAAAAATGGAAGAAATTCATATCCCAATGAATTTATTTTTCTGATCTTTAACACTTCAGCCATTTGCCTCTGTCAATATTAAGTTAAATGAAGTTTGCACTGGGTGAATAAGGATCTCAGTCTGTATTTTCTTTTCAGTTTTCAGGAAAACAATCCTACAATTTTTATTTTTTCCCCCAAATACATTTGTGCAAATATTTTCCCTTCTTAAAGAAATCCACCTTAGCCATATTTCTATAATCACTTAGGAAAGAATACCAGCCCTGTGGAATTTCCACTGAACTGATATTCTGATATTCTCAACTGAGATGAAACTTTTCTGTCTCCCAGGATCTCATTGGGGTCTCATTGTGTGGCTGCTCTTCAGATTTGCCTCTGCTGATGTTCCAGCTGAGGCTGGAGCTGGTGCCAGCTGCTCCTCTGACTTTTTACCCAGGCAGGGGACCTCACCACAAAAAGAAGCAAATTGCCACCTGCCAGTGGTCTCTTCTCAAGGGAAAATACTGGCTCCTGCAGCTTTTTCCAGCTATCAGTGAATACAATGAGAAAATAACAGATGGAATGAGTGTGTCACCTAATTTTAGTGTTAATATCATGCAAGTGAATAATGCTGGCCATGGTGTGCTGAGGAGCACAGTCACAGTCCAAAGACATGACTGTTTAAAAAGCATGGCACAGTATCACAGCTACTCACACAGGGCTTCCAGGTCAGATAAACTGATTTACCAGTAGTTGATTACTTGAAATAAATGGGGGTTTTGTGACTGTTGTGCACGGTTCCTGCAGCACAGCAGCCACACAGTGATTGCAGTGGGCAAGTTGGATGCAGGGCTGTTAAAAAGGCACAGGAGCCCACTATAAACACTAAAGATAGCTGCATGCTTATGTGAAACCAACTCATTTGCAAGCCTCCATCATTAAAAGCGAAATGTAAATTGGAATGTAAAAAGAAAATATGACCTGATTGTTGGAGGTTCAATTTCTGATTAAAAAAAATTGTAGGACTCCTTTGTTTTCTTCATTGTGTCACAGGAGGAATCAAAGTGATCAAAGCTTGAGGCTTGGGGCACTCAGACCCCATCATGACTGTGTGTGCACACAGAGAGCCTGGATTTCATTCCTCTCACAAGCATAACTTCTTGCTTCTCCTCAAGTGTTGCAAAGGAAAAATTGCAAAAGCAATTAAATGAGAAAATTCACTTAAATATACTAAAATTCAGGGTCAAGCATCCTATATTCCAGCTCTTTTCCTCTCAATAGCAGAATGACCAGGTGAGCAGTATAAGAAGAATAATTTAGGAATGATCATATCAGCTATCCCCCGTGAACAAAGTTCCCAGCTGCACCTGTGCCTTGGAGCAGGAGTAACTGGAGCCCTGTTTAGCCACTCTTTGACCAGGTTCCCCTGGCAGCTGCCCTGCCATCTATGTCCCAGTGCCTTGTAACGAGCTGCTCAGGACAGGCATTAACACCCTGCATCTGCTGGTCAGGAATGGCAAGGGATGCCCAGTGCCAAGGCTGAGCTCAACTGCACCTTCTGCTGGAGCCCTGAGCCCAGCTCAGAGAGAAGCTGATTTATGGACACAGACCAGGCAATTCTCTTCGCAATCTCGGCCACCTCAGCTGGGGTAACCACACAGAGAGATAGAAATGTGCCTGAGCAGGATAGCTCTCAATCCTAGCACCCCAAGGCTCTGACAGCTGATCCTGCCTCCAGTTTCACTCTCTGTTTCCAGAGGTAGAGGCAGCGGACACAGGGGTTTTACAATGCCCTGTAGCATCACACCCTCACTGCTTGTGATCAAGCTTGGCCCAAGTATTCTGGGACAAGTTTTTATTCCCCTACAATACTGCGTGTTCAAGGCAACCAAAACTAATGCACTTGGTCCCAAAGTCCTCTGATATCCCAGAGGAACACTGTCATTCGAGAAACACTGAAGTGGACTGGTTTTGTTTCTATTTATATTGCTTTTCTTCAGAAAGAATGTCTCTCAGTTGCACACCAGATCATTTGGTTGGCCAGATATAGCCAGTCCATTTGTAACTAAAGACCTATTAAACTTTGAAGCAGCTTCTCACTTTGTCTTTAAAATACTATTTCAGTAAAATACTTAAATACAGGAATGGTTACAACATGCACCTGAACTTGTACTCAAATGTATCAAAATGGGGTGATGCACTACAGCTTTTTGCTGTCACTATTTCTATTAGTTTCTGGTATCTTGGATGCTAATTCTGCATTCTTCTCATGTTTTTACCTGTGTTTGTGGATCTGCAACTGAGATATTGCAGTGATTTCTCTTTCCATCTGTGACATGATGAGGAAAACAAAGGAGTCCTACAATTTTTAATCACAATTTGGACCTCCAACAATCAGTTAATATTTTCTTTTACGTTCCAATTTATATTCCACTTTTAGTGATGGAGGCTTACATGTGAGTTGGTCTCACGTAAGCATGCAGATATCTTGGAGAGACTTGTGTAAGGCAGAGTAAAAAACTCCTGGATTGAAAGGGCTCTGCCTTTTTAAGGCTCTATTAGTGCATTCTGCCTGTATGCCAAAAAAAAAAAAAAAAAAAAAAAAAAGAACTTGCCACCTTCTCATTGTTAAAGGCGCTTAAGCACAAAAGAAACTAATTAAAAATTGAAAGAGTGGCACTTTTTATACCTTTCATAAGTATTTTCATGAGCTGCATAGTGACTCATGTTTTACTGCACTGGGCAGCTCGAAATATGTATTTTTAATGATTTGGAAAGGGCTCATAAAGTTATGTCCTCATCTTGTAATCGCTCATGACTGCGTGTAAAAGGAAGCAAAATCCATTATTTCCAAGGGACTGTAAAAAGAAGCTGGCTTAAAAGTATCTGTATTGTGATCAGTAAAGGCAGAAACTTTTTATTACGATTCCAAGCCAGGTGGGTTATTGTGTGAGATCGGTTGGTTTTAATATTCCTGCCACGCAGACACCCACAAGAGCATTTAATTCACCTCGCACCAGATTTGTGTGGAGGTCTTGGTCACGAGCAAGCGGCTGAAGTTTAACGAGTTCACAAATCAGATGGGCTGTGGCAGTTGTCCAGGGGCAGACGAGAGCTGAGTCACCCATGGCGGGCTGCAGAACTCCCCCGTCAGCGAGTCTCGAATTTTGGGAGGTTTTAACCTGCTCGGCTGGGTCTGGGAGCGGGGTTCCTGCAGGAGCAGGGTTCCTGCAGCTCCTGCCCCGGGAGACTCCTCCCGGACCAGCAGGGACAGGGATGGTGGGAGCAGCGTTCCCAGGCGCAGATGGACATCTCCAGGCTCCCGGGCTTGTCCCGGGCTGAGCTCCGTGCCCACGCGAGGATCTGTCGGGGCTCTGAGAAGCTCTTTTGTGCTGTTTATTTACCGGTCACACAAATGTGTGGCAAAGGAAAAAAGTGTTTCCCCCACCTGGCTACAACCTCCCTCAGGCAGCTGTGGATTGTTTGCCAAACAGGTGGGATAAAGGAGAAGTAAATTACATCTCTCCTCGGGCGACAGGGCAAGCAGGAGGAAAACTGTTCCATGGGTTCCCTAGGCTTGTTACAGCCCGGAAATCTCAGATCCTGTGTCCCAGATGAGCACTAGTGAAAAGTTTAGTCCTGATCTCCTCTCTTCCATAATTTGTTCCAACTCCATAATTTTCCTCAGGGAGCTAAAGCATTCAGACATTAAAACCATGGTATGGTTTCATAAAAAAGAAGCTTGCAGAGGCTTCCAGAGAAATAGGGAAAATAATCTCTATGTCCCATTTTTGAAGGTGTTTAAAGGAGGTATTAATGCATCATTCACTGATGTATTGGATCACAGAATGAAACAGCAAATTAATCCTGTATCAGAAAATGCTTCTGCTCAGATTAATCCCTTCTCATGCAATGTTTACCAAGAAGTATTTAGACCTTTGGAAATATTTGTACTTTGTTTAGACATAGCAGATCATTAGCTACTTTATCAGCCAACAGTGGGAAGAGGAACTGCAAGAAATATCATGTTATCACCTAGAGAGAATGCAATGGAAAAACAAATCAAATTTATTGAGAATATTTTAATAATTTTACCACTTATTTTGCATAACTTTATCTTTTCACCTCTTCTATTCCTCAGATGTTATGATAATGAATGAAAATAATAATGTCCTCTCTAAGCCCAGCAAGGTTCCACAGATCCTTTTTTCCTCCAAATCTTTTAAGATAAGACAGAAAATTGTGTCACTGAAGGGCAGCCATTGAAGGATTATTTATTATTGGAATAAATCACAGGAAAGTTCATCTGTGTTGCCTTATGTAAAAACAAGAAACACTTTGAAGCTCTTAAAGTCCAAAGAGAGAAATGAGTGAACACATTCACAGGTAGAGAGGGGGAATATATCCATTGTATAGCACAGAATTAATAAAAAGGGAGACATAAATCAGCCACACCCTTCTTACAGACACTGGAAGACCACTAAGAGCACCAGTTTCTGCAATTTTGGACCGGATCTTCCTATTTATGTAAAGAAAAGCCCAGATTTCCAAAAAGAACAGCATTTTGTGCTCCACAGGAATCATTAATCCAAACTCCACTGTAGTAAAAGAAAAAAAAAATCACAGAAAAAAAAAGAATATTTAAAAAAAAAGGGAGGAAAGGAGAAAAGAAAGAACAAAAGCTTCTAAAAGTTCTCTGAGCAGCTTAGCAGCTACATAAATGAACAGTTTGCATTGAGCAAAACTTCCCCCAGCCTACCTGCACTTGTCTTCCTTAAGACCTCTAACGATCAGCTTAATATTTTGCACCTCCTTTTCCCCTTGTGTCCCAAGTCCCTCCAGAATCTACCCAGATCTTAAGAATGATGTTGTTATGGATCATTTTTACAGTGTTTCCCATGGCTTTCCCTGCTATCCAAGTGAAATATTCTGCAGCTACTGCTACAAAATGAGTTTTCTTCATTCCTGAGAATTGCCTCAGAGTGAAGAGCTGCCTGCTTTCAGAGGTTTCTTTGCATTCTCTCCATCCTCTGTTTCATTTTCTCTGAAGTGTTGCCCCTGCCTCCTACACAGAGAGCTGCCTACAGTTCTGCATCCATATCCTGAAATTTCAACACCATCTTTCAGAAATATAGCTGTAAGTAAAGGATAGCTGGTAAGGAAGGGAATGTTCTATTATTCCTACCATAAATGGGCTTGCCACTAAGGAAAACTCATTTGGCCTTAATCTTTCAATGCCTCATTTTCTCCATCTCAAAGCAGGATGCAGGAAAGGCAATAAATTGTGGTTCAGAAATAAATTAGGGTTAACACTAACTCATACCACCACTGCGTGAAATATTGTGCCCTAGTGTTAAATACAGAATTTTTCTTTCATATATAATTATAATACCTTTATGCAGTGTTTTCCACCAGCAGAGTTCAAAGTTTTATAGAAAAGCAAATAATAAGTGAGGCTAACTTAATTAGTTTGCTTAAAGGGAAGAAGTTACATTAAAATGTAACAGTGTGATATAAATTGGAACTTTGCCACTGAATTTCCACAATTTCTAGGCTCCTAGAAGTTTTATCAGTGTGGCCAGGTTTTGATGAAAGCTCCAGAAACCAGATTTCTGTGGCTAGAAAGGACATTACTAGCAGAGGAAAACATTTACAAGTGCACTTCTTACAAACAATTTTGTGAATTTACCCTTCCAGCCCTGAAATTTATTCTCCCTCCATGCCAGGGGCAGCACTAGCCTGCTCATATATCACTGGCCTCCAGAGCAAGCAGCCTCTGCCACTGGAAGGGGAATTTCCTACATCAGTGAGGTCAGACTCCTGAGAATCCCACTAGCATCTCTTCAACTCCTTTTCCCTACTCATTGTCCCCTTTTTTCTTTCTTTCTTTTAACCCACAGATGTAACTTGCCATCTCTTTCTTGTGCAAAATACGAGAAAGAAAAAAGCAATTATCCTTTTATTCTGGCTGTTGAACTATATTCTTCATTTCTATCGAGTATTCTGAGCTGAAGTCTGCAAGAAAGGCTCGACATAGAGCAAATTTGCATGCAGTGACACAAAGCCTTCCTTGAAGGAGCAGTTGTCATGCATAAATCAATGGACTCATATCCAAGGTGCAGAGAAATTCGACTGGAGTTCTACATAGCTTCTTTTCAGAATTGCAGTAGGATCAGATGTGTTTTCCTGTGCTCTCTGCCTTATTGTCTCAAAATTTTCCTTTTGAAGCTTCTCTTATCTACATATCTTTGGTATGGTTAAATGATTAGACTGTAAAACAACTTTTACACTCCCATGCATTTGCATCCCTTCTTTCACTTATAAAATACTTTTTGCCCTTTCAAGTGGTGTATTTGAGGTGTTTGTGTCCAGCTGTTCTGGGAGTTAGCAGATGAGATATGAAAAAGCTAAAGAAAATATCTTTTTGAAAAGCACAGAAACACAGAAGGGAAATCAGACCCTTCACAGTAATGTCTTAACAAAAAATATGTATTTTGGCAGTAACCTCAGGAAATAGATTGCATCCCTATTTTTGGTATGGTGCAGCCTAAACTTACCTAATTTTTAATTAAGAACTATTCACTGAGTAGCCTCAGTGTCATTTTTTCTGTATAATTGCAGAAACTACCAAACTTGTTACTGAGTCCATGCACATCCTGAAGTATTACGAGATCATGATTACCCAACTTTTCCCCCATTTACTTTTAGTTTTATCTTAAGTGAATATTTTTAGGCTAATCAGCAGCTGTTAAATCAAAGGAGCAATTCCCTCTCTCATCAGCTCATGCAAGCCTTCCCTTTCAGCAGTTGACTGTGCTTATCAGAAGAACCACCTATATTTAATAGAAGTTCAGGAATGTTTGTCATTTGAGGACAGAATATGCCAAGAAACTTTTTCTTAACACTTGCAGCATTTAGCAACAGGAGAGCAGAAAAACCTCAAATCAAAATACATTCATTTCTTTTGCTTTTAGGTGCAAAAAAACTTTTAAAGAAGCTGCTGCTATGGTGTGTTTAAATAATGCCTGAAATTCAGAGAAACAGGGGTTTTATGGAAAGTGATACATTTTTAATATACAAGAAATGGGGAAAGCCCTACAACTATGAAAAAAAAATTAAAATAATTGTTTGGAAGCTGATTTGTGAGGGCTTGGGGCACAGTTAAATTCCAGAAATGATGAAAAGTGTCAGAGAACTGGGCTCTTGAGGGGCTGTCGACCCCAGCTAACTGAGGAATCAAACAGAGCTGTGTGACAGGGTGAGTTACAGATCTGCATCTCTTGCTTCCTGCCCTCCACACTTTGACATCTAAAGGTTTGTGCCAAAAAACCCACAGAAATTGAAGTACATTTGTCCCTGTGTGCTGTCTTGCAGCTGTTCCCTCTTAAAAGGCTCCCCTGCAAACCATTATGATGTTTTTGCACCAAGAAACCATTCCAAGTTTCAGTATTAACTTCTCCCCCCTCTGCAGATGGCAATTTCTCACCCACAGCTCCTCACAGTGCCATTCAGTTGGTGGCAGCTCTGACTGGAGAGATCATGAGATGAGCAGTAGTGTTAGTCCTGTGATAAATCTCCAGGTTTCATGCTGAGCTGGTGGAATTTATACAACAAATTTCAAGTGATGGATGTAAATGATCCAAGGAATCCCAGCCTGGAGTAATTGCCTGTAAATTTGCTGAGTGCTCCTGCCGGGGGAGACTTTCCAGAGCACAGGGCAGCTGCAGGCTGCAGCCACAGACTCCTGGCATGGCCTCAGGCGAGTTTGCTCACTCTCCTCTACCTAAATTTCAGTCTTCACCTGGCCAAATTAGTAAATTATTAACAAAAAATCAATGAAAGCCTCTCTTGTATTTGGTCTTCATTTCCATAAACATTAAGAACTGTTTCCCATTGCCCAGTTAGCTCTTTACTCCATACACTTGTTCTAACATTACCTGATTTAATATTTGTTTTTAAATTAATTTATTAAATTTGTTTAATACTGGGGGGCTTCTTTATTAGTCTGCCTAAAGACCAAGATAATGGCAGTATAAACAGAAACACTTCCAGAGCAAAATCAAAATCTGAATGCTTTCCGTTTTCCCTTTCATTAACCTCCTATGATACAAAACTGGTGCTAAGCCACTTGGTATGATTTACTGTTATCTCTCCAAAGAGATTATATCCATGCTGTCAGGAGAAGGGTCCAGACAAGTATTGCCTCTGAGCCCCAGCATCTTTCAGTGTTGGGAAGTGTTTGCTGCAGGA
Source organism: Phainopepla nitens (assembly GCA_013400175.1). Taxonomy (NCBI): domain Eukaryota; kingdom Metazoa; phylum Chordata; class Aves; order Passeriformes; family Bombycillidae; genus Phainopepla; species Phainopepla nitens. The sequence continues at coordinate 785,148 of VXBQ01003389.1, forward strand.
ATTTAACCCTGGCAGAAGGACCCTTCTCCCTCAGAAGCATCACAGCCCCTGCAGGTTGGAGAAATCAGAATGATACTCCCATTTCTGGACTTACTGAAGTGTTTGAGTAAACTCAAAAGATCTTGTTTCATCTCAGAAGTGCTGGTTGAAATAAATGGAATAAAGGGTTTATGCCACCAAGCTTAGCTTTGTAAGTTAACTTTTGTTCCTCTCACGGAGTTTTTAATTTTTAATCAAATTACCAGATACAAAGCTACAGCTTATTTTGACAGAGGGATAAGTTGATTCAGTCTTTCAACTCAAATGAAGATCAATCTGTATTTGCAACACAAATCCCAAACCCAGCTATTCTGAGCCAGTCCAAATTTCCTGTCAACTTCAGGAGTTCCAGGATTTGGCTGTTCTGCATCACTTCCTCCAGAATAAAATGCATGTGTGCAAGACTTTGAGCTACCTTAGTCAGATCTTTATTAAAAAAAATGGTTAAAAGTTTGAAAGCTCTGTATGACACAGGTTAGCAGGATAAAACCATAGGAGATGAACTCTAGAAGCTGTTTAAAACAGTTTGCATCCAATAACAGTAATTCACATCACACAGCTGATGACATGAATGACATAAATCTTCCCTAGGTAACAGATTTAAAAAAAAAATAATTGCTACATTTAACTATACAAGAACTATACCTCTCCTACATAATGATGAGAGAACAGAACAATTTCAAATTTCTCTGTGTACAAGACAGCAAAAGAATGAAAATCAAGATCTGAAATAAACAAGTAACTACATGAGACTAAAACCTGAAGAAGTTTTTTTTAAAAGTAGCAAATTTCAAATAAACTATTAGAAATTATTCCTAATTCAAATATGTCTCAGATTGGAAAACTTTACAGAGGAAAAATACTGATTTTGTTCTGTTAGCATGATGGACAAAGTTCAATATTTAATGCAGGCCTTTTACAGACTGTAAGAAATTAGAATTGGAAGACCATTAATTAAGTTCAAATTTGCAATAGCCTGAAAATTGAAGGCTCATATGTTTGTTTTGTAGTGGAGCCCCTATCTGCAAGTCCAAAAGAACTGAGGAGGATTTAAGTTTCTGTTTGAATAAAGATGTGTTATTAGAAGGAAAGTTATCCATTTAGAACATGTAGGCAGAGAGTTCCAGGGGCCTAAATCATGCACTCACCAGAGCTCCAGGTGCATTTTTAAAGCTCCCTTGTGGAACTGGCTTTCAGCACTTCATCAGTTCCCTTTTCTGATTTTAAATATGTTCCTGTAGATTATTAAAGATGTCTGTGTTTATTTTGGGCCAAGCTTTGAGCTATTCTTCGTCTTATTGGGCAAATCATCACAGCTCACTTGACACCACTTCTATGGCCTATGTTATGATGGTTTAGGGCTCTCCCTAAAACCATTTTCTCCATTCAACCCTTCCCTGATTTTATGATAATATTCCTTAAGAATAATATCTTCTTACTGAGTGTATTTATTAAAGTATCAAGATCTTCATAATTAGCATTATTGGCAAGGGGAAAGGATCTCTTCTAATTAAGCCATAAAGTTAAGCTAATAAAACCAATCATCCTGTGCACTTATGTAAAATTTTAATTTCATGTTCATCAGTGTTTAGTTCCCTTATAAAGTCCCCAGTGAGCTAATAACCTTTTGTGTGCTCTTTCTTCTAGAGAAATAAGAAACATCCATCCATCCTGGGGTTACTTTTAAATCCTCACACTGAAAGCCCATATTTTCACGTGGGCTATTGCTTTATTGGGCTGTTCAGTGGCCACTCTTTACTGAGCCCTCCTGGCTCTGAAAACATCAGCAGATCTTGCTGCAGAGGAACCTGCCAAGTGCTGAAGATCAGACCTTCTGCCCCTGAACCCAGCAGGCTTCCAGTGTGATTTGTTCTCTCACTCCCTTGGCTGTGCCAGCACCTAGAGCCAAAATTGTGCATTTTATGCACAATTGTGCATTTTAGTCAAGCTCAAAACAGCCTCAGGGCTTAAGATGATTGAAATCAAACGTTGCCTGGTGTCTGTTTGTCCCAAGGAGCATGTCCAGGCTTCACTTACAGTGAAGGTCACGTCTCTGCCCTAACAGATGCTGTTTCTCCTCTAAAAAAGAAAAGGCTGTGGAGGGAGCAGGTAAAAGGAAAACTTCCCAGTGCTTGTGGGCCTTAAGGTTGCCCCCTCCAGGTTCCATTATTCTGAAAGAGAATAAAGCCCATGCATTTGCTTTGTCACCCAGCATTTTATATTTTAGTGAGCTAAAACCACACATGCAGAGTGGGATGCACAACTGGCTGTGTTGGGCGGGCAGTAATCAGCAAATGATTTGCATGCAGACTGTTAACCCAAGATAACTTTTCTGTGGGGTAGATTCCTTCTTTCCCCACTTTTTCCCCCTCAGAAACACTTGCCTGTGGAGTGCTGTTGTCTTCACGCAGGGAGCATATCCCTTTGCTTTGCAATGGGAATTTGCAAGAGAATTTGGAATTTACTCTGCCAGAGCAGAGAGGGGTTGTCAGCTCAGGGTGTGCAGTTTTTCTATTTGAGTTGATGCTTCAGCAAGCACAGTCAATAACACATTTTTAGAGGGCTTGCAGATAATTAGATTAATGAGTTGACTCTCCTCAAACACACGATTTGCAGTAAGCCTTTCTGCTCATCTCTTTATTGACTGGTACAGTAATAATATCTATTGAACTTCACTCAACCATCGGGAAATACAAACATATTTTTGCCCTTGGAGGCAGTCAGAAAGGCCAAGCACACTATCACTGCAGTACATATATTTTCTGAGACAATTAGCAGCTTCAAGGTGGTGTTAATCAGGAGGAAATAGGGGCTAAGTATTAAATTATCTCTTGCTCCAATGGAGTTCCCAGAGGTAAGATGACTATGTTAGAATTGTGTTGTAGGGATCCATCTAACTCTTTGTCTTTCTATTGTAATGAGATGTCAGACAATCCTAAGGGTAAAAATCTTGCTCCCTCTGAAGAACCAGATAAACAACAAAGTTAGAAATGGCAAGTGCCTTTTTCAAAGCATCTTATTCACCTCATCCCAACCCCTCAGCTGGAATTCAGGATTTTAGCATGGAAACCTCTGTCAGTGTCCTTTGGTGGTTCCCAATTTATGGCTAGGAGAAGCAAATATCATTAACAAAAACACTGTGAGTAGAAAACTGAAAAGTAACAGGATAGCACTTCAAGCCTTGGAAGAATGGAAGAAAAGAGGATGCAAATAGCTCCATCTAAACTGAGCCAAAGAAACATTGATGTTTTCTTCCATTTCACCAATGAAAGTGAATGGAAAAAATCTTTAAGCAAGTCCTCTCTGGGACCTTACTATGGTGAGAAATGAAAAAAGCTACACAGATAATGCAGAATTAGCCCCTAACAAGGCAATCATCCCCTGCAAGGCAAAGGGGACAATCTTCACAGACCAAGAACTATAAAAGCAGTAGGAAAATTAAATTACTTAACGAGGAGGTCAAAGATGAGCACATAGAGGAAACTTCATTAATACAGCAGAGAGGAAATTAATAAACAAACAAAGGCTGCAACTGACAGCACTCTAAGGGCAGAAATCCAATAAATTGACAAGAAAGGCAAAGCACAAATCCCCAAAGAGAAAAACTACACCACAGTTGGCTACCAAAGGGGTTAATGACAACACTGCCTTCTTCCACCAGCTTTTGCAAAGCTGCAAGGCAAAAAGCATCTGCTTTAGTGTGCTGAAAAGCAGCAGAGAGAGCTACGTCGTAGAGGGCAAGACTGGGGTTGGGAACACTTATTTCTGAGGAAACCAATAAAACAGAGAGACTGCTCTGCAACAAATGTGACATACTTGATGAAAAGCAGCAAACATTCCTGCAAGGGATTATGAGTTCAGGAGCAGTGGCCTGCCTGTGTGATGGTTTGGGTGCTGGGGAATGTTCCAGGGTGGTAGAGATGCCTCAGGCAAGAGAAAGCAAACAGCCGGAGCACAGGGACCAAGCTTTTGCGGAAACTTGGGAAATAAATGCTTGTTGAGGTTTTGTAAAGTATGGTGGCTGCCATGGGGAGGAAAAGGGTTCATTAGAACCCTTAGAGTTCATTAGAAAAGTGAGGGAATAAAACTTGCCATGCAGAGAGTAAGGATGGATGCTGGGGGCAGACAGAGATCAGAGCTGAAGGGATCTCTGTGGTCCCTGAGCCCTTTAACTCCCCTGCTCATAAAGAAAAAGAACCTGATCATTTACTTACACACCCAGCTGGATCTGTTTGTCAGGAACAGAGGAACACATTCTGCTACCTCCAAAGGCAAAAGTTCTGAGAGAGAATGAAAATATCTAAAAGGGGCACATCACTGGGATTATGGATGTTATCCCTAAAAAATAATTAAAAAATCAAATTCATAGTAACTATTTTGAGCTATGCTTGATGCCCCAAACACCCAGAAAGCAAAGTGCTGTAAGAATTGGCAGGAGACAAGTACTCTAATAATGTAAAGTTGGGAAGAGCAGCTTTGGGAAACGCCTGAGCTGTTAAGCATCAACAGCGATGGAAAATCCTCTTGCCAGTTGTCAAAATGCTCTCAAGGCAGCACTGCAGCCCCTTAGCAGAGCTGAGAGCAGCCCCAGTGCCCCAGCAATGAGCTGGGTGTCTGTGCTCGCTCTGGCTGACCCACAGACACGGCGAGAGCACATGCAGCTGTCGCCTCTAATGCTGGCACTTGTCAGGGACGTCCCCCGTCAGCTGAGCTGTGCCGGCAGGGCTGGGGAGGCTGAGCCCTGCAGGGGACACGGGCAGAGAGCATCGCTGAGCTCCGGGCACTGCCCGGGCTGGCAGGGGACACGGGCTGAGCCCTGCAGGGGACACGGGCTGAGAGCATCGCTGAGCTCCGGGCACTGCCCGGGCTGNGAGGCTCTGACAGAGCTGGGGCTGGCAGCACTGGGAGCTGACAGAGTCACAGGATGGTTTGGCTGGGAAGGGACCTTAAAGCTCATCTCATTCCACCCCCCTGCCATGGCAGGGACGCCTTCCACTGTCCCAGGCTGCTCCAAGCCCCAATGTCCAGCCTGGCCTTGAGCACTGCCAGGGATCCAGGGACAGCCCCAGCTGCTCTGGGCACCCTGTGCCAGGGCCTGCCCACCCTCACAGGGAACAATTCCTTCCATATATGCAGTCCAAACCTACTCAACACAGGCATTATACAGAACACTTCGAAATTAGGCAGCTGTGCTCCTAAAGTGGCAGCAGGAAAACTTATCCAAACTTGTCTGATGCCAACATGAAGTTGCTTGTCCTGACACAGCTACAGGGTGTTAGGTGAGGTCACCTGCAGTCCCCAAGGTGGCCACAGAAGATGCTAAATTGGGTTTTTCAGCAAGATCTGAGAGACACAACCTTCAGGAAGCAGGGACAGCTACAGGTCAGGCATCATAGCCAAAGCAAACAGAGTTTATCTCTGACTGCAGTGCTGCTGATACAGAACAAACAAGGGATGTTAGCAAGGATTTGCCAGCACCAACTTTCTGTACTTCGTGAATGCTGGGTTTTATGAAGGCGATTGATGTGTTTTGCCTGAAGAAGAAGATAAAGTGGACTGCACCTCCTGAAAGGATTGAGCCCTGAGCCAGGTGGAGGATGGCTGGTGGGTCCTGCAGGGACACAGCAATCACTGCCAACATGCACACTGCTTTAATGAGTGGCTGCTAATCAGCTTAAGAGACACTCAAAAGTTTAGGATGTCTTCACTGCCACAGAGCTGATGGGATGAGGACACATACCACAACGAAAATGTAATTTCTTACCATGTAAAACACAGCTGACCTGTACCTCTGCTAAACAAACCTTCCTCCAGGCTTCCCAGGTATAGGTTAAGCTGGTTTTTAATTATTATTCATTATTTACCCAGATAAGACTTGTTATCTTGCTAAAAGCATCCTCCCACAAGGAAAACAGCACAGAACAATGCTGTGTAGGGTATTACCTGTGCAAGGCTGAAGGTCTAAACCTAAATCTATCCACGTCCATTGCTGCTGGCCCTCATGTTCTATTTATGTGGAGGATTTGCCTAATTCTCCAACAACCCCAGGCATAAATAAGACTGAAACTATAAGTAGGAGTATAAATACATGGGAAACTGTGCAAGGCTTTAGGCATCTGCTCTGTGTGCATTAAAAGCTCCTGTAAAAGGCAAAGAAAAGCCTCCTGCTTTACCAAAATCCATACCAGCAGAGGAAATGCTGATAACCACTGTCCCTGTGGGAGATGGATCCTTCCCCAGAGCAGGGCATGAGTAACAACACAGCCAGGGCCTCAGGATACATCCTTACCAAAACCAAAAGGCATAATTTCCGGTTTTGGGGGGTTTAAGAATTTATAGGTGCTGCTTAATCAGAAAATTGTGGTAAGAACCATAATGATGCCAAATGCTGTGGTATTTTTATTAGTATCAAGTCGAAATTAATATAAATTTAGTAATTTGATTCAGTTTTGCTCCCCAATTTGAAAATGGGCTCACAGACGTTATGGAAAAAAGTTACTTAGAATGTTAATTCTACAGAGCATTGCATAGATCTTGCTTGGTAGCTCACAAATCCAGAGCCAAAAGCCACTTAATTTCTTTTTTTTCTGATGAAATTACTACACAAGATACATGCCTGTTTTCTTGTGTACATTACCAGGTTGATATTGATGAATTATAGAGTAAAAGACCCACAAGAAAACCACCCTCTCTTAGTAGATAAAAATAGGTAGAGAAAAATACAATAAGAATTCTTCCTGATAGCTTTTGATATCGATATTTAGAAAATTAAACATTATTTCTTAGTCATAAAAAAATCTGTGAGGTAAGAAATCCAAATCCTGAAGCCAGAGGCTGCCTCTTAGGTGACAGTTTAATCACCAACCTATCCAGAGTAATGGATTTTTGACATGAACAAATATTATAATTTTTCTCTAGCCTGATTTCCCATCAACTTGAGTTTTAATTAGAGAATATATTTTAGAAAGACGCACAGACTTGATGTCTTCAAATAGTCATGATATTACTTACAATAATAATAAGAATAATAATATGAAGAAGAAGGAGAAGAACAATGAGAAAATATTAGGAATACTTCTCTTTGCCTTATTTCCAGTTCAATTATTTGGGTCAGACTTTCTACCAGGAGTTCTTAGTCCAAGTTTGAGTTTTACTTTAAAGAAGCTGCAGCGTAATATCAGATTGTAGGACCTTCAGTCAGGTCCTACACATTAAGGGTTAAATATTAACCCCAAACACCTTTTTTTTAAATTTTAAATTTTTTTAAGCCTGTGGCCATGCAAGTCTCTCTCTCTCCCAGCACTGAGGGAGGTGTCAATGTGTGGTGTGCCAAATATGATTTTTGAAAGATTTTCCTGCCAGCAATAACTGAGCTGAGGTGCTGCTTAAGCTGCTCTGGAATGCAAGAGCTGCCCCATTACAGTGATTGCTCTGCCATTGGTCATTAAAATTCATCAGTAAATATTAATGTTGGCTACATAGCCAACTTTCCAAGTGATTGATGCATATTCTCTCTTGGGTTTTTCCAGACTTATCACTCTGGGGACTTAATTTTCAGTATCTAATCTATGCTGGATAGTTCAGGACAAATTAATGTAGAGGAAATAAAAGGTGAGTGTACATTAACTGTTGATAAAAGCTCCAAAGGTACAGAAGCACCACTTAGGAAGCCAAAATTTACAGCTTCTGCCAAAAGCCATCTGGTGCTTTTGCTGCCCAGGAGGCAGAATCCTCTCTGTGCCAGTCTGCCCCAGGGGGACTGTCCAGGCAGTGCTGCTCTCAGCTCTGTGTTCCTCAGGGTCCTCACTTCTGCACACCCTTCCTTCTCCAGAGACACAGGAATGATCTATTTTCATAGCACCATTCAGGCTTTCCCTGAGAAGAACTTACATAAGCAGGCTACAAAATGTGCTGCCATGAAAATGTCAGCCTTGCAGCAATTAACTTTGTTTTTATGAAGTAATATTCCCTTTAACGCACTCTGTTCTGATGGCCACGTGAGAAATACTGATGTCAGCTGCAAGGGTTGACTGGAGAAATGGAACATGCTTGGTTCTCTATGAAATTTAGTATACAAGAAAAAAATTAATTAGAGATTCCTCTTTTCTAGTGCAGAGGTACTTGGACAGGTACTTCCATTCTGCACTGCCTTGGTTCCTGGTATTTTCTTTTTTTTTCTTTTCATTTCAGGCTTTGCCAGGTATTTTACAGGTTCAGGGTCAGATTTCTCGCTGCAGTCACATTGTATAACACTATTGTACTTTATACATTGCTCTGATTTTAATTTTGGCCAACGGCTAGAGAGACAAAAAGAAGCCAGCTTAACCATATCCTAAATGGCCTGGAGCTGGGAGCCAGGGATTCATTACAGGACATCCATCCAGCCAGGGAGAGACAGATTCATTTGCAAATGAGCAACCCAAATTCAGTCTGCATGGTTTGAGGGATGGAAAAAGTTTGCAGGATAATTTATAAGTGTCATTGTCTGCAGCTTGTCATTGTCTGTTGCAGATGTTCTTGTTCTGGAGCATACACAGAGGAGAAGCTCCCAAATACATCAATAAAATAGTTTAGAGATGTTTTTTCTTCTAGGAGGCATGAAGCTGGAAAAATTAAAACTGTTCTTCCAGAAGTGATTTAAATTAATGAATGACTTCAGATCAAGGCCAGAGGGAGGGAAAAATGTCAGCACATTCCTTCACGCTTGTGTCGAGGTACAGCAGGTCTCTAACCACAGCTGCATGTGGGGAGATAAGAGAGGCTTTCCCATGGGATGGGGACACTTCCCTGGATGCCCAGAGAGTATCCCAGGGATAGCTCTGTAATGCTCAGTGCAAATAAATTCTCTCTAAGCTGATGATATTCATGCAAACATTGCGTGAAACACTGCCACACATCTGGCATGACACAGATATTTCCCTTAGAACACACCATGTGAAGGAGGAAAGCATTTTCACTGGACTCATTTAAACGAATAATTTAACAAAGAGTGAACCAAAAGCCAGCTCTGCCTGTTGGAGTTTAATGACAGAAGAGAGAAAGGAAAGATGAGAGCTACTTTCATCCCCCAGGCCCTTTCATGTCTTTTGGATGGTATCAGGAATCAACAAAAATCAGAAAAAAGAGCCCTCATAGGTAATAAAGGTGATTCAAGCCATGTTCAACCCAGATGAACATCCATCCCCCACCTGCATTTACTGGGTAGCAGGAAAGAGTGAAAGCTTATACTAGACCTTAAGCACCAGTCTGAATAATTGACATTAAGATTTATTGAAATGGAACAATTTTACTGACCCACTTTTGGACTTCAAGTGAGTTTCTCTCGCGTAAAGAACTATTTTGAGTTTATGATGCCTGCCAGCTCACCTTCTCACAGACAAATTCACAGAAAATAATGCACAGCATTAATGCCAGGATCCCTCAACCTGATTTGGCCTCCACTGATTTCAGCAGTGATCAGAGGGAGTTCTTTTTCCTAATGACCACGCTAATTTTAATATAAACTTTTCATTGTCAGGTTTGTAGGTAGATTTTTGCATTTGTCCTAATCAGGGATTCACCTGCAGCTGTAGGTTTAAGACTTCCTCTGGAGCAGTCTAAGCACAGAGTTGTCTGTTGGCTATGAAATAGCCCAAAGCCCCTAAACCTCATTTAAGGGCCTGATGTTGATAGAAACCTGGCTCAGACCCCACTCACATGAGCCAGTTCCAGCTTCTCTGGATAGAACCTGAACTGCTCAGCTGTGTGCCCTGCACTGCTGAAAGTGAAAAAGGAACCATCATTTCACTGAAATAGTGAGAGCTTTGCAGGAGAATCTCACTTTCTCAAATAATCACCTTGGGGGATCCCTGTTTAATAAAAGAGAGCAATCATTGCACACTGTAGATACTGAGAGACCATTAAAAAAGCCTTACACCTAAAAGCTCAGCTTCCAGGCTTTTTTTTCCAGTGCCATAGCTCTAGCTCACCAGAGCTTCTGGGGGCACTAATGCAAGGGTTTAGAAATGACCCAAAACATAAACACACAATTCAGGCTGAAGAAAAGCACGGTGTGTTTCCTGAAAGCACATCACTGGACTATAAAATATGAGTTGTGATGCTACACTGAGGGCAGGGATAGAAGAGAGAATGTCTGTGAATCTCTCTCTACATCCCTGAATGTTGTGTGATTAGCTGCCTCCTTTGAACCGAACCTTTATTCCTTTAACAAACCCACAGAGACAATTACACCTCTTGCCTCACTTTGAAACTAAATGAAAATTCATCAGGAGAGGGAAGTGACAGAAAAGCTTTTAGTCTGCTTCAGCTGACAACAAAATGTATTTTTGTCCCATTCTCTCTCAGCAAAGCCATTGAAATTCGTGTCACGGGATGGTTTTAGATCCTATTGCACCTGTTAGTTCTGGTGCTTCAACAAATTCATCATTATGCTGATGTACCTGGGTGAGTATCAGCAAAGACAGAGCAGAGGAAAGCAAACTCACAGCCTCTCATGTAGGATTTACTTCCCCAGGTTTGGAGGGGGTTGCAGATCATGTAAAATTCTGAACAGTAATATTAATTATTGCACTGACTCTGGCTAATTAGTGCATTATCACAACCTAATGAGGGACTCCTGCTATGATTTACTTTGTAAGCACCTTTCTTCATAGCTGCATTTACTGCCTTATAAATGCTTCTTATTGCATAGCCATTACCAGTGCCATTAAACTCATTTAACCATGCTCTCACCACGGTAGTTTTACAGAAAGATGGCAGTAGAAGTAGTGCAACTTTTCCTCTTTATTTTTGCAAGGACAGCATTATGGCAAAACACATATTTACTACATAACAGTTCTCTATAACTCCTGGGAAATGTAAGTATTAAATACAGCAAGTATTAAATAAATGCGTGTTCAAAAAACCAGCTGGCTTCTTCCATATAATCACCCAATAAAAGTAAGGATGGAAGAGATTAATAATATTGATTGGTTATAAGCCAGTACACCTTGAGTTAAAAGCTACCCTTTTTTAATGGCAGAGAACAAACACTGGTTTGAAGGAAAAAAAAAAAAGCTGAAAAAGTTTCTTAGGTAATAGTCCTGCTCCCCCAGCTGCAGAAACCTCTCATAAAGCAAGGGCCATACAGAAACCAGGTCAGTATTTCTGCTCCCCCCTTTATCCACAGCACATAAGCTGCTCCACAGTTTCTCCACATTAAACCATGCAGTGCTTAAACTTCACAAATTCCCAGCTGGAATGCACTTACAATTGATTTATTTCCATTTTCTCTGGGAAATCCCAAGTAGAGCAGAGGCTGCTTTCATCACCTCACGGAAAATGTAATGATTACTGATAATGAATTCCTGTGGCACCTCTTCCTGCACCATCCACCTCTGTGCCTTCTCTGCCAGCTCTTACTGAAAATGCTGCTGCAGGAGCTGGGTTCTTCTGTTTTTTTGACAACCCTTGCTCCCCATTAGCCTCAATTGAATACTTAGATCACCTGTGCTCACCCCTTTGGGGGTCAGTAACACAGGAGTTTTCTTTCAGTAATTAATAAGAGGAGACTCCAGCTGATGCTGAAAATAACCTGGTCAAAAATTAAAATGAAGATATTTCCCATCAGGACAATTCACAGAAGCAGAGGTGTTGCACTGAAGTTCCAAGGGAGGATTCAGCCACTCAAGAATAACCCTGTTATTCTGGGCATTTCTTGACATGAGAAGGCTGGAAGCCTCAGAAGAGCAAGGGTGGAAATCATTCTCCTACAGGCTGCAAAAGTCTTTAGGTACTGAGATGTAAAAAGAGATTATGTTTTTTCCATTAGCATATTCTTAAAGTTGTGAGTTTTGTTAACACATGAAATTAAAAATATTTCCCAACCTTTATGAAATGGAATTCCTGTTTCCCAACCAAGCCTCAGCAATACGATCTCTATCTCTTCACTCTGTGCAATGATTTGTTTGAAGAAGCCAGCTCCAGTCTTTTCCACACTCAGTGATACAGAGGATGTTTAAGTTGCTTTATCTCTGTTGAACAATGCTGCAGACACGAATTCCATCACATTCACTCCCCAGACAAGTTTACACCTCTTAGATTAGAGTGACATTGTGACATTGCTGTAATGTTCTTTTCCCCTTCCTTTTTTACACTGTTATATTGGTTTCTGCAGGAGCCCACATCTGAAACTTTCATTGTGGCTTCAATCTGTTGGACTGGGAATGAAGATGAAACGGGTTTTTGTATATACAAATGCTCTGTAATGCTGATAAGGGGTGATGTGAGCAGAATACAGACTAATACATCAGAATTTTGTATTCAGCCTGCCTGGTGAAGGAGATATTTTTCAACAGCCTGTTAAGCAGCAATAAATGATTTGTAAATATCACCTCAATAGAGTGGGGACTCCTTTCTCCTAATAACCCTGACACACACACAAACTATTAATAAAAAGCTCAAGGAGATTTTTGACAATAATCTGGCTCTTGGGAGCCTTCAGAGCCACCTACTCTGCTTGTCCAGCAAGGGGCACTGGGGAAGCCTGTTGGAACTAATAAATCAAACTTTCCTTGGCTTAGATCTCTTCAGCAACTGTGATGGGCTTGGATCTTAATTAGGAGCTCTTCTCTCTTAATCTGAATGTTATCAGAAGGTCACTTTGAGAGGGAGGCTAACTAGAACGTTTTGAATTGTTATCTCCAAACCAGATGTGTGACAGGGCTCTCACCAGATCAGATGTGAGTTTGCTCAGCCTACAACCTGAGAAATGGGAAGAAATCTGCCTTTGCTCCAGCTGTGAACCAAGAGGAGAATTCACTTGAATTAGAGAGTGAAAGTGCATTTGGAAACTTTCCTTTACTGACTACCCTTTCTCACTGCAACACCAAGAATTGTAAAAGCTTTAAAATTCTTTAAAATGCCCTTTGGCTTAAAAAGTGAGGAGTTCTGTGCACTGGACAATGGCAACCTCCTGCTGGAGCTTGTCTGGACTCAGCTGGGCAATTCTGCAATAACACCTGGTCCTTTTTAGAGCTGCACTCTGTGTTGGAGGTGAATGTTGCTTATATACAAGTGCATTAATTAGACTTGGAAAAGTCTAATTAAGATGAAGAGGAAGGAAGACAGACACCATCCAGAAGAAGGTGTCACCATCAATTCTCTTCTCCTTCTCCTCACCAGGAGAGAGGCTGCTCTGCAGATAGAAAGAACCAGGGAGCTCAGAGAACACAGTGCTGTGGGTTGTAATTAAAAAGCAAAATAACATTTGAACAAGAGGCCAAATAAAAGCCAGCCCTAGATAATCACTGGAATAAAAACCAGAGTCCTTGTGCCCAGCCCCATCTACTCCTAGAAATAAACTTGTTTCAGACCATGTTAAAATCTAGTAGCCTGACAGAATAATGCATGGCTGCTGCAAATCTGCCAGTGAATTAAGAGCTTTTTTGGCAAACTAACAAAGAGCCTCAGTCCAAAGGTTTAAGGTTTATGGAGCTGCTTCAATTGTGTTTCATGCTTGACTTTCTGCAGTCCTCCTGAACTGGCTGAATCCATCACTCTTTTTTTTTTACCAAGCCAAAGCCCTGAGTGAGGATTTTCTATTTCACGCCCCATTCATACCTTGCTACTCAGATTAGGTAAGGTGGGTTACCCTAAATGCCTCTTGCTTTTCCGTTTGCAAAGTTTTATTTTCAGAAAATAATAACGGGCAGATCTTCACTTCTGTAACTTCAGCATACAACTGTTTCAGCTCAGATATTTTTATTATAGTTATCTGGGTTCAAACAAGGTCCAAAGTTTGGACCAGTCTGAATGCTGATTGGTTTTGGATTATTTCTGCAAGTTCAAGCAAAAATCCTGTAGCATCTGCAAAAAGAATCTCAGTTAATTCAGTGCATCAGAAGTCTTGTCATTTTAATTTTATACATGTTCAGCAAATTTAAATTTAATGGCAAATTGATAATATTTTTTCTCTGTTCAGAGCAAGTTCCTGAGCAGGGAGTAATTTGCCCACCTGTAAAATAGGAGTTCTCTATATAATAAACTGAATTAAACTGGGTGCATCCAAGTAGAAACTTCTAATTTAGTTTTAGCCTCTTGGGATAGCAATGCAGGCATTCTGCTTATCAGAAGAGTATGGAGTGTACTCTGAGATTGCAGGTGAGACCATATATTGTGTAAAGATGGGTAAGAGTAATAAGAAGTTTCATTTCAGACAATGCCTGTGGGTGCTACTCCTAACTGTCCAATGACATTGTCCTGCTCGGCAATTTTAAGACAAATTAAAACATTTAAGACTGTGAGCAAAACCCATGTGAAGGCTTTATCCTAGCTACAGGATGTGATGTGCTCAGTGATCCAGAGCAGTTGTCCTAAAGTCACTATAATTTTAGTACCACAAAACAAAAATATAGCTTTTTCATAGGTTTGGGTTTTTTTTCCTTCCAATCCACAGCAAAGCATTTTTTGCCATGGATAGAAAGAAGGGAAATGAGGTTCTCTTTTCACATTAAATAGGAATAATTTAGTCTGTGCACAGGGAAAAAAAAAAGAGGGCCAAATTAGAAAAAGCAACAAAATCTGAATTAATCAGCACAAATGCTCTATTGCCTGAGATCTGCACTCACTGTGGGGATATTTTGCTGGTGCCCAGTCCCATGGTTTCAGGATATTCCTGCTTGTTTGATTTGATGTTGTTCTCCTGTTCTAGTCTAAACACATTTGTTATTAAATATAGCACTTGTAGTGTTATTTGAGATATGGAATGGGACCAGGGAAAGGGACCTGTTCCGTTTTCTGGGTAACAATTACAAAATTTCAGCCTTGCAGCCTTGCACTGTACCTTTGCCTGGTGGAAAGCTGAAGGGCATTATTTTGGTTAAAGGAGGGAGGCTGCTCTGTTTTAATAGCATCAGTAATGATTGTTTATCAGTAGCACAGTTTCTTTAGGGTTTTTTATTTTGTGTGATGCTCTACGTGGTTTATTAAAAAATAGCTTGCTAAATTATATTCTTCTCAAAAAAATGATAACACGCAGATGTACAAACCCACATTCATGTGTTGTTTTATTGGTGCATTACAACATTACATTTCCTTCACATTGAGAAAGCATGAGATTAAAATACATTGATCCACAAAAATGCCTTCCCTATGCTGAATTTGCACTGGTGATTGTGGCACCTACAGTTCCCTCCAGAAGTTTCATCCCTTTAAGTCTTTCATAATTTTAATTACATTTTAATCAAACCTTTTACACTGTCTACTTTATGACTCTTGATTTAATTATTCCCATTAAAATGTGTTATTCTTTACTGCTTTTCCAAAGTCACCAATTACTCTCAAAATTCAATTTTTGTGCTGTATTACACTTAATGTTCCAATCCTTTAGCAGCCACTACTCACTTGAGGGCTGTATGAGCTTTTTCCTCATCCCAAAGCCAGCTTGTTTGTATCAAAAGCCATTAAAATACTGAGAATGTGTACAGCACAGTTAGAAGGCCCCACTCCATTTTGAGAATAAGCCAGATCTATATAAAAACATGCAAAATGCTCTATGCATCAGTATTAAACTGCTAATTTTGATTGAAGATTTATTTTCTTTTAATCATTTGCATATAACCTGGAAGACTAGGGTTCCTGCTGAAAGAAAGAGCTAATGGCTAAGCCTTACCCTGACTCTGGGGCTTTCAGTAATCCTCCCACATGAAGTAATAGAAAACTATATTTGTTACAGAATTCTGTAGGATGGTTTAAAAACTTTGTAGGAAGATTAAACCTCCACTGAACTCTGTGGATTTCTAGAATAAAATCTCAACAACACCAGAGGAGTGTTCTGTCAAATCCAGTGCAAACGCCAAATAATTTTGTTTTGCTGATGCTGGTATTGTGAATTACTGTATATTCACCAGGAAAACCACCGCTAAGTTCAACTGGCTCTGCTATAGAGCTCAGAATTCTGCAAGTGAAACATCCTCCCTCTGACCCAGTTAAACTGCACCAGCTTTGCAAGGCCTGATTTCTACAGAACTTCCCAGGTTCACACCTGTTACATTCTGTTCCTTAATGTCACTTCCTAGTTATAGTTATTTTCAAATACTATATAAGTTTATACACAGCAAGGTTGCATCCTCTTGTACACAGTTATTAGGTTTATTTTTAATGGGACCCTAATTTACTTGCTTTTTATAAAAATTCAAGTGTTGCCAATCAGGAAGCAGCTCTTCTCAAAAAAAAAAAAAAAGAAATCTACAAATCTTAGCTTTGAGGAAAGTAAATGACAAGCCTTACATAAAGACATTGAGCTGTTTGAATCACAAAATGTCTACAAGGCCGATGCATATTCCAACAGGAACACAGAAATTATAATCATGGCAGCAGTCTCCTCCAGTCTGAAGCACCGTAATTGTGGTCGTTGATCAACATAATCTTGATTGCTCCAAGAAATATTCAACTGCCAGGGTGTGGTCTGGAATATTTTGCCTGCATTTTTTCACAGGATACCTAAGGAGAAAAAAAACCTGCAATCTGACATTCTGCCATCCAAAGGTACATCATCTCATGGGAATGTGATGTATACTGCATAGTGCATACGTAACAAACAGAATCCTACTGATAATAAATTAACTCAGGTCACACACTTGTCAGCCTTCTCTGCACCAACAGTGGCTTGGTTCAGGTGGGTTCCAGTTCAGGTGCCAAGCCAGCCTTGGCAAGCACCATGCCCAAGAGCATGGTGAGCTGAAAAATGTGGGATGGGATTAGTGGAAAACTGTCTCCAGCCTTCCTCTGGGAAGTGGAAACTTCCATTGCTGGAAACCACCACAAGCATTCGTGGTTGTGCGCCCAAAGTCACGAATGAGAACCTTTGTGTCTCCTCTAGATCACCAATGCTGCAGTGAGTCACTACACAAGAATGAACATGGCACACCGAGATCCACAGAAAACTTCGTGTTTCTTTATCCTCCCAGTTTTAGAGGTTTTTAAAAATCTGCTTGAAAGACTTCAGCATACTAAATGCAATGGGTGTTCTTTCGATTTGTTTTGACGGTAAATACCGCAGGAGTTCTCGAAAATTGCTGACGATGCAGTACCAAGTTTGTATTCCATCCTGTGTGTTGCTCTTAGTTGGTAATTTTAACAGCATGGAATTTCTTGAATGTGAGAATCACCCTGTTAAACTATTAATGCACAGGTTTGGCTCTTACAAGCACTTCACTGACTTTTCCCTTTTCAGTCATGAGTAGCTCAGCATGACCTTGGCAAAACTTGACAATTAATACAAAGTTCCACCAGCGTGTGGAGATTTTTGTTAATATCAGAAGGCAGCCAAATATACATAAGGATGATGCCCTAAATTACCAAATTACAGATGTTGAACACCTGATGAAAAGTGCTCTGTGTACTTGCCACCCATCGGAATCAATGAGTGCTGAATATGACCAGAATTTTGTAGAAGATACTCAGTACTTCAGAAAATCTGTTTCCAGATCTAGTATATGCTCAACCACACCTCAAAATTACTCTCTTAACCATTCTCCACATGAGATTGTTTTTAATAATGTCTTTTCCCCTTCCCTCGAGTAGTTCTACCTGTTTGCAGTAGACTGAAAACAGATAATTCAGCAAATCAGTATGAACTGAAAATTTAACTTTAAAATTATGATGGTATCATGGCATTAAAAATAAAATATTTAAATTCCCTTTATAAAAAAGAAAGAAACAAAAGAAAAAATGTACAGTAAGAAACACTGTAAAGAGACCAGTTTGGAGGAAATGTGAGAAGGCTAAGAGTTCATCCTGCACATTTCTCAAAGTCATACGGGACCTTCAGTTATTCCCTCCAGAGGCAGCCCAGTAGCATTGTCTGCTGTAGGTCTCTCTTCTTTCTTCACTGAGCTCTGATCCAGCAGGCTGACGTAAGATTTGTGACAAGCTGTATTACCCAAAGGAGGGTAGTGCTGTCTGTAGCAAATATAAGCAAAAATGAGGCCAATGATCCCTCCAACAAAAGCATCTGGAGGAAAAAAAAGCAACAAAAGCACGTTACCAGGGAAAGGGCAGCCAGGAGGGACAATTGCGAACAAAAGACATTTGGTTGATGTGAAAGTGTTTAACACAGAAAATGGCAATTTGGAATTTTCCTAAGGAATTTGGAACCAAATACCACAATCACACTGGACACATGAAATCAGTCCTTGGGGACTTGTGTAATATTTTGAACACCGCAATTGTAGATGGTTGGCTAAGTTTTGGGAGATGAACACTGGGAATAAACAGCCTCCATGGGGTATCAAACCCTTCTGATGTTCCAGATCACGGCTGACCATTTGTGGGTGAGCAAGCCATGGATCTTCTCCCAGTTACAAAAGCAGACTGCCAAGAAAAATTTCAAGCTGGATGAATTCTTACTGAAAACATCTGAAAGGTCAGAGATCTGTTAACTGATTTAACACCTTTTGAATATCTTTCTTTCATGTTTTTTACTATCCTATACTCCTATCAGAGAATAAAGTTAGATAAAATAAGGCTCTTGGATGAGATATTTCCAGCTCTCACACACAGGCAATTTAAAATTTTCTATGGAGGATTTGTTCTGTTTCTGGTTCTCCCTCTTACTAAGGCCTTGAATATCACTCTCTCCAGCCAAACTGAAAAGCTCATAAAGTTCTCATAATATTAATGTTGTAAGCACACTCAATGGACTTTTAATGCAGAGACACTCCACTCCATCTTTGACCTGCACTGTGCTAAATGTTGGACTCAGAACTAATGGTTCTTTTTCATTTCCCACAGCATAGTTAAGGCTCCATCACAAAGCTGCCATAAATAATTTATCACAATTAGCTGACTCTGCTGAGCATAAAAGCCAAGGCCTTGAGGTTCTGTGCTGGGCCCAGAGTGAGTAAGTCTCCCCCTTGGGAGCACAGTTCTGTCAGGGGAAAGCAGAGGTCGCCTGCAGGATGATGTCTGCCAGCACTGCTCTTGGGAAGATGTGAGTTTGCAGCTCCATCTCCTTAAAATTCAAAGGCAGAGCAGGAACAGCTGTGATGAACTTGGGCACAACCCCCTGGGTGCAGTTTTCCTCCAGCATGTACAAAGCACACCATCAGAGCCTGCCTCACAGCACACGTGTCAGTCCTGAAATAATTCTGGCAAGAGACAGCACACACTGCAAACACGTATTCCAAACTCCAGAGTAAACCTGTACCCTCCCCATTTCTTCACAATCCTCCTTTTCTCTTTAACAGAGAGCTCAAGCCAGCCAGGGGTCAAGGGTTTTCTGTGCCTCCTGCCAGCCTGGTGAGGCAGCACCTCATGCTCAGCAGTTTTGTGCTGGAGGCTCTCTCCAGCCCCAGTATCACTGAGAAAAGGAGAGAAATGGGTCATGAGGCAAGATCAGGCTCTGCTGGAAACCAGGAGCTCCTCAGAGAACATGTCAAGGCTAATGGCTGGTGATGAAGCAGCTGCAGGAGAGCAGCAGAAGCACAGCAGGATAACCAATCTCATGGCTGAGGTGAATTCTGGGGTGCTGCCTGAGACAAGAAGGTGCTCAGGGGGACAGAGCAATGCAGCAATTAATTGAAATTATGTGAAGGAACCAACAGAAGGCTGTCTTTGCACTGGGATTTGAGGCCAGGTTTTGGTAGCAGAGGGAGCTGCAGGGGTGGCTGCTGTGAGAATCTGCCAGAAGCTTCTCCATGTGCAATGAGCCAACACCAGCCAGCTCCAGGATGGGTCTGTCACTGGCCAAGGCTGAGCACAGCAGGGATGTGGGAGCACTTCTGCACTAACAGATTTAAAAATCTGAAAAAAAAATCTGGACAACTGCAATGGCAGCTGGAGAGAGGAGCAAGAACACGTGAGAGAAACAGCCCTGCTGACACCCAGGTCAGTGAGGATGGAGGGGCAGGAGCTGCTCCAGGCACTGACAGCAACTGCTGAGTGATCTCTCCCTCAACTTATCTCAACTCATGAACCTTTCACTGCATTTTCTCTCACCCTTCCAGCTGAGGAGGAGAGTGACAAACCTGCTGTCCAGCCAGGGTCAACCTACCACTGTGCTGGGAAACAGGAAACAGCATGTAACCAGTATGAAATTGAAATTTCAGATAATTGAAAGGAGCACTCAGGACCTGGAGGGGAGTTCAATTTGCAAGGCCAGCAGTACAGTACTAGCAATACCACAGAAAGCCAAGCTGACCTACATAACAGCATCAGAAATACCGTGCAGGGTATTTCTTATAGGAATATAAGGGCAAATAGGGAAAAAGTAATTATAGGCTGGTTTACTCAGCAGAAGACATGATTAAAGCAAGGAAGCTACAAAGGTGGCCACAAAGAGGGTTGAGAAATGGTAAAATAAATAATTGATGGCAGGGTTTTCTGAATTGTCACATGAGTGTGTAATTGATAAATAGCAATAGCCATTTATCAATAGCTAATTTATCAATAGCTTCTACATCAGTTATGTCTCACACTTGAATTTTGGAGGACTCTGAGACAGCAGTGACAGATGCAGTTGATCTGATGGGTATTGCTCTCCAAAAGTTCCTGCTGTGAGGGAGGAGAGGCTGCTGTGGCAGAGGCCTGAAGCTCTGAAGGTCAGTGCTAGCTAATTCAACCTTGCTAGGAAACCCCAGCATCAATCCAGGAGCCAGGAAAATCTATAGCACACCATCATGTTTTAACTCACATGATGTACTGAAAAAAAAAATCAAAGAAATACGCGGCTAATTAGGAAAAAAAGAGTAGGAAAAAGGGGCATGTCCACGTCTCACCTTGCCAGTGATGTTTGTAGTCACACATCCGTGACAGGGCGATCATCATGGCACAGTAGAGAGGCAGGATTGCTGCACAGAGCCTCCAGCTCTTCCCTCGGCCACTCTCCGTGAAGCAGTGCAGCTTTCCAGCCAGGTAGAAGGTGGTGAAGCCAAGGCCTGAAAACGCAACTGATAAAGCAAAACACATCACTACAGTAAATTGTAAATAGCACTGGTTTGGTTGCTTGGAGGTTTATTTATTTATTAAAGCAGTCATGATCTTGCAAAATTTTAAAAACCCCACATTTTTGGGGAAGTGAATGAGAAAAGACATTCTCCAACAAGATCCATGACATACATATATTCTCCACAGTAGTGGTGTTACCTTTGGAGCAACCAGGCAAGGGAACACTCAGAAGCAATTTGATTTTTTTGTAATATATATACTCAGCTTTAACATAATCTGACATGTCTGCAAACACTGTGTTGCCTCTAGATATTCACCTATCCTGTAGAAATTTAATTTTTTTCTTCCTTCAGCAATTTACCTTTTTCTTCTGCAGGAGACATCAGACACTAAATTAAACATTTAAGCAAATTTTTAACTTGAGTCACAAAAGCTTTTTCATGCTTCAACCTTCAGCACATCTTTCCTGATTTTAGACCTATTCTAAAATGTTAAGGTTCAAAGCAGAAAAGGATTCGGACAGTTTGCACTGTAACTGAATTACATTTAAATGAGATTTTTAGGTTCCATTATCCAGTTTCTATAGAATATGCACAAGTAGCAGTGATGAGAGAACTCAAGCACCAAGTTTCTGCATTGAACTTCTTTTCTTTTGCAGCTCTTACACCTTCCAGAGAGACACTGGACAAGAAAAGGACTTGTTTGCATAATTTCACCTTCCAGATGAGTAAATGGAGTGATCAAAATGAAATCTGTCTTGGATATGCAATATCAAATGCAATCCCGAAGCAAAAACTTTCCCACTCCAAAAATACCTTCATACTTCCATTTTTCACCTTGGGTGAAATATTATTTTTTAGGTGAACTGAAATCTGAAGGCAGTATTCCCAGGCAGGAGAATCAATTGCTTCGTGGTTTCACTTTCAGGCAATCTACAATGCCCAGCAATTTAGAAGGCTTAAAGGAATATTGGCCAAACTATAAAGTAGGTGTTCAGTTCACAAAGACTGATATTTAGGATTACTGCCATTTACCAAGCAATTTTTACCAGCAGTTGTCATTGTGGTGCACAGCAGCAGCAGATGTAAATGGGCTTTAGAGGGAATCTGGTGGTATTTTTAAAAGACTCTTTCCCCCAGATCTGTGGGGTTCTTTTCAGGGTCTGCCACATTTCCAGAGGGAGGTGCTCATGGAAGAACATGGAAGTCCAGCAGGATCTATATTTGTAATAAACACAAAGGCAGATCTTGCCTTAGGTGGTTGATGTTTTCCTCTAAGTTAAAAGACAGAAAGAAGAGAGTCCCCTAGAGCTCCTCTAGGGGAACCCACACCTAATATAAGAGGAAAAAGAAATATATAATACTCTAATCATATATTAACATATAATACTAATATTGTGTCTGTAGAACTAACATTGTGCAGAGAAGCCTAATGCTGCAGAATTTCAGATTGACTTCCCTTGCCCTGGAGTGTGCAAATCCAGAAAGAGCTGCTTGACCAAACAGTGCATGCAGAATCAGCAGCAAAACCCAAGGAATTAACAGCAAAAGGCTCTGGGATGTGGGATATCTATTTAAAAAGTAACTACAGAAGTCAAGACAATTCAGTTCCTGTGCACCCCTTGTGGGTAACTTTGCCTGATGGCTCTATTTTGAAGATGTCAGTCAAGAACATTAAGAAAAACAATTCACTCTTCAAGAATCCTGGGCCTAAAGGTCATATTTACACTGAAGAATTAGTCTATCAATATAGTAGAATATATTTGAGCACTTCTTCCTGCACCAGCTGGAGTCAATACACCACTGCATCATGAAGGAAACGCAAATACCCTCATGCCCTGAAGGGTTACACCCTGCCAACTGTCCTAGTGAAAATTATTAAGAAGATAGATCCCAAAGATTCAGAAAAGCAATATGAAAACACTTCCAAGCTGCCTTCTTCCAGAAAATAAATCTAACTCTCTTCATATAAAGAAGGGAAAAGCAACATAAAATACCCACCAGCCCTTTTTGGAGACATTGATGTAAATGAATAGAAGAAAATCAGTCTGATTTAGTTTAAAACAATGTCAACACACAAATTCCAGACACAAATATTTAATTGATTTCAAATGTTGTAAGAGGAGAAAGGAATAAGGAAATGAGATATTTTTAACAATTGGTGGAGCTAACTCAAATCAACATCCTGATGCCACAAGTTGCTGAACTCAGAAAAAACTCTCATGAGACAAGCCACAGGTTCTGTCATGGCTTGTTAAAATGCTTTAAAATGCATTATCATTATTTGAATAAATAAAAATACATTCGACTCCATTGTTCAGTTTGTTTCTATGATGTTCTTTTTTAAAAAATGAGTTCAGAAGGAATAAGGAGGATGACAGCACCTGGAGACACCACAGATCCCATCCTGACACCCGATTCCCTCCAGAGAGGGGATTTAGGTGAGTTGAAAAACCTGTCTGAAGACCAAACCAATTACCAAGTTGAAATGCATAAGGTGAGAAACTGTAAACAAGATTCTGATCTAAAGCACCCCAAATAAATTATTAATTTAAAAACATAATTGCTTTTGTGAGCATTTTTCTGAAATTTAAACTACCCCAGGAGGATCTTCAGCCTCTCAAGTTTTAATGGGTGCTTTGCTAGGCACAAAATAAATGCCTTTTTTACATTAAGCAGTTTTTAAACTGAGGAAAAACCAAGCTCAACTTACCTAAGTGACATCAAATTACAAAACAACCATCCGAACAGCCTCTGTAAGGATGAGATGAAATGATCCATCTCTTTGCAATGCTTTATTTTTGCAGTGGTTACTGTGCATTTTCCAGACACCAACACAGACTATTCATCACTGGAATTGCTCAGCAGCAATTCCTACTGAGGAATTCCAGCAGCTAGGGCTACTGCTGAATGTTTTCAGTTTCACACTGTTCAAAGACTGAAATATTTATCTTTCTTGAAGGAAAAAGTATGATACCGAGTGAGTGCATAAATTTTAATGCTGCAATTCAATTCAAAGAGCACTTCATAGAAGTACAATTCCCAAAGAATATTATGAGGTTATTATCACAAAATATTTTTTTAATTTTGTTTCCAAGTGGGACAGTCAATCACCTTCCCTTTGGCTTAGCTTTATTAATTGCTTTTCACAGAGAAAGACAGTTCAGCAGAAGCAACATGAAAAGCACATCACAAAATACAAATGTATGCAGGGACTTGGGAAATAAAAAAGAGATGTTGGAGACAGAGACATGTTAGAACAAAAATAGATTTATATTATCTGAAAAGCAAGAGCATTAGTCATTAGATTGTTTTTGCACCACTCTCACAGTGAATCCTTAAAAACTTCTTTTGGGTTCTTTTGTTGATATATTTTTTTATGTACCTTTCCAGATACTTCATCTCATCTGAAATTCCTAAGCCGGCCTCAGGGTGCATCTCATTGCCACCAGAAAATGAGAACTAAGTTTTGATTTGTTCAGTTCAGGAGGCCTTTTACAAAAAAAGTCCTAAAAGAGAACCTGTTCCACAGCCTACTTTTCCATTTCTGTGGGTGGAAACCTTGAAAAAATCACCCTTCTCTGAGAACATAGTAAAGAGAAGATTAAACCAACTCAGATCCTGTAATTACTTTTAATAATTTCTCTTTTTAAGCACAGTATCTAGGCACAAGCCTTAGATCACTGCCTCTTCAGCTCTAATACACATTATGGCCCTTTGGGCATTTATGAGGTATTTAACAACAAATAATCCATACCAAGAGCAATTTTTTCTTTTCCAGGTCAACACTGGGATATATCAAGTTCCAACCAATGGATCAGGGTAACTTCTTGCTTTCCAGCTTTGCTGTAATTAGACCATCAGGAGCATCCTGGATAAGGATCGCACCCTGCCCAACCTCTTGTCATTCCATTCTCCATGCCAAGTATTTGCATCACTTATCCAGGGATGTGCACATAATTTAAAACTGGTTTGAAGGAAATTGGCCCAAGCATACAGATTAGCATGTACAATACAGTCAGAGGACAGGTTGAAGAGTATCTCCACGGATAGAAATTTTTTGCAGTGGAGGATCAGAATGCTTCTGTCAAACCCATGGCCAGTAATGTCAAGGAGTTTAGTGGAATACAGCAGTTTTTGTACTGCAAATAATCCCCCTAAATACCTGAAAAAGGAGCTAGGGAAACCCCAGGACTATGCCCAGCCTGAGCAGGAAGGGTTATATAAAAAATCACTGCTTCTCTTTTCATGCTGTGACACACAGCAGGAACAGGAAAATGTTATTTATTCCTGCAATGCTGCAAAATGCAAAGCAATGAAGCCTGATCTCTCCAATGTCTGTGAGAGGAACTTTTCATTGAGAAAAAGTAGAGAGTAGAGCTTGGACAGGGGAAGACTTTGAGCCTTTTGCACCCCTACTTTCAAAGGGAACCAGGGCACCAAGGAGAAAGTCGCTGCAGTGGCTGCAGAGCATTGTACTGCCACTGAATTCAGTAGGCTCCAAACTTGCCAAAAACTCTTGAAAGAGACTTTTAAATAACTCTCTTGAGAAAATCAGGGACTGGAAAATTTGCCATCTTCATTCCCACATCAGTCTAGAATGAAGAGAGCAAAACTAGAGTAGCTCTCAGTTCTGGAGTAGACAGTAGGTTTGCAACTGATACCTTTAAACATACAAAGAAAAGGGAGAAAATATAATTTTTAAAAGTGCTAAATAACAGAGCTGTTCAGCAGGAGAAGAGAAGGCTCCAGGGCAACCTGGTCTAGTGGGAGGTGTCCCTGTCCATGGCAGGGGGTGGAACTGGATGATCTTTAATGTCCCTTCCAACCCAAACCCCACAGTGACCATACCTCCTTTGTGTAAAACAAATGTTAGCCCGGTAGGATAAATCCCAGTGAGGAACCACTGTTTTAAACCACTAGGATTCCTGTATTAAAAACCCACTTTTTTTTTTTTTTTTTTCCAATTCAGAAAAAGAAGAAAATCTTTTTGAGGTATACACGTAACCTGAGCCTCAAACAGGCTCCAAAGATTTGATTTATTATTAAGGCTGGAAAATGAAACATTAAGGAGTTCATTTCACAAGCCCCTCATGAATTCCAGCAGCCCTTGTTGTTGAGTATGCACAGGTAATTATGTCAGAGAAGAGGTAGAAGCATTAAACATAACCATTCCTGACTATACTTAGAGTTTGAATTAAAAGCCAATAAACCCCACAGGACATTTTTTTTTTCCCCTTGCATACCTAAGAAATCCGTTTCATATTTCCCTGGATTCTTTTATAAAAGGATGAAATATTTCAGTGAGACAGTGTCATACAGCTGTTAATTAAGAGATTTATCTTGAAAATAGGGGAGTAGCAGCAATTACTGCCAAAAACCTGTGGCTTGTAGCTCATTTGTTACTTAAAATGTTCATTTTCCAGTGAAGGAAATATGATTATCCTCCATGAAATTGCTAGCTAAAGATAATTAACAGTTCAAATTTAGATTCCCAACTATAATTACAAGTACTGAGGTGATATTTTATAAAAATTATCACAGGATAGCAAACATTTCTATTGAAATTCAATAATTTCTTTACTCTGAAGCACATAAATCACTTTAATTTTTCAAACAAAGGGATGTCTTTTAACATGTAAAAATAGTTTCATTCTTACAACTGACTAATTTTAATTATTTAGCAGAAAAGGGGAGGAGGAGCTACCTGTCCTTTCATTCTAATGACATCATATTTCCCAGTCACCTTTTTCCTTTGTAGTGGCACAGCAAGAAACACCACAAATGCTACATTCATTTAATTAGGGCTTCATCAGGCAAGTCTAGTGCGAGCATAAATTATATAATCAGCTTTAATATCATCAGAGAAGGCAACTCCTTGGGGATAGTAAAACAGCAATGCTCTGTACAGTGACAAGCACTGAGTGGAGCAGTCAATTGTGAAGAGAGAGACAATCAAATATTAACAAGCAGCCTGTCACCAGCAAAGGTGCTGGGATGTTCTGAGAGTTGTTGTAGAGTCTTTACCTGGCTAAGAGGACAATTCATGCCCAGGCTGCTGTCACAGGATTTATAACTGGCTCAGAGAAGATAAAAACCCAAGAGATTTCTCTCTTTTTCTCTGAAAACCGAGGAGGGGACCAGACAGAAACCTAATTTAGGAGTAATCCTGAGAATGCTTTCAGGCCAAATCAACAGAGTTCAGCTGGAAGGGAATGGGACACCTCCAAATAAATGCAGCACTGGTCTGTGAACTACTTATCAGGACTACAACTGTTAGGGGTAAATTCATATTTCCAAGGAATACGTAGAACAATACAGAGAATCAAGGTCACATCCATGGATATTCACATCCAGATTATTCTCCTGCTCCTCATATTTAACTCCTACCCATCACCTGCCCTGCTGCAAGAGGCATTCTCTGCATACAGTGATATTCTTCCCTGAGATTCCAGCCTCCTTGCTGCACTAAACAATACCACAAAATGATATCGTATCCTATTGTTTGAAAGCATAAATATATTTTAAACATTACCTGATGACTTTTTTGATATTTACATCAACTAGTAGTTCAATTTGTTTAGACAGGACCTTCTTGTGTTCATCCACACAAACTTACTGATTTCAAGCAAGTAATGAGGGCAGACAGAACCAGAAACATGGAGAAAAAACAGAACATTTCAGTTGGAAGGAACCAAATATTATCATCTATTCCTACTGGCTGACCACTACAGGGCTGGCCAAAAGCTAAAGCAAATGATTAAGAGCAGTGTCCAAATGCCTCTTAAACAGTGACAGGCTTGGGAAACACTGCCCAGCTCTCTGGGAAGTCTCTGCCAGTGTTTGACCACCCTCTTGGTAAAGACATTATTCTAATATCGAGTCTGAATCTCCCCTGGCACAGCTTTGAATCATTCCCAAGTGTCCTGTCACTGGAGCCCAGGGTGAAGAGATCAGCAAAGACAGGCTAATCAAATGAAGAATAAAGTAGCTTATCATATGGTAGAGAACTTCTTGCATGACTGAGCAAGTGATGGTTTAAATATTTTGTGATATTTAAATATTTTTAAATAAGATTTAATATGACTCAGCAGTCATGCTAAATCATGTTTAGTCCCAAGTGTCTGTGGAAATGCTATGATAGCATAAACTTCAGGTCAATCATTCTGATTTCTATTTTCTGATTAATGCCCTCAGTAAAATCACCCAGAGATTTCTTCCTTCCCCACCTCCCCTATGAGTGATTTTCTTTAAAATACTTCCCATGCTATTTCATACACAAATCCAACTTGCATTGCCTTCTAACATGATTAGAAACCCTCAACATAATCATTCTGCAAAAGTTCTTGGTTGTTTATATAAAATGTAGGAACCAGACCAAGACACTTCTAAACCCATTGTCTTAGTTCAAGTTGAAACAAAGGAAAACTGAAAGTCTCAAGGGAAAACCACCAGACAAATCAGTTGTTTTCAACAAAGCAGTATTAGTTTTAAAAATATTTTGCATAAATATTTGCCATGTAGGTTTGGCTTGAGAAAACACTGATGTCATTATTTGTTCAGTCTTCTGCAGAAGGAAGGGGGAAAAAAATTACCTGCAATAGCTCATGTTTTCTATGTAGAACTGACAGCATTAGCAAAATCTAAATGAGGCTTCTGCAGGTGCTTTTTTTCTCTTTCTGGCATAAATATACTTGATTTCCTGCATTTATCTCATAGCTTTTATCTCAAGAGTCTTTTAATATCCCCTTGCTTTCAAGAGACCTAAATTAATGTTTTCAGAAAATGTTATGACTGAGATTTCTGCCGTTTGATAAATCAGTCAGCCACCTCTAAAGGAAGCTGCCCGGCATTTTAAGTTTATCATTCAATTTCAAGGGTTTTATTGAGTTATTTTTCTTTTTCTTATATCAGAATTGTAGTTGGTACTCCTGATTTTAATGAAATAACTCTGGATTGACTCAGAGTTATTTGCATTAGAAGAACATGATCTTATGTGAGTCAGGTCTGTCCCTTTTGCTGCTCAAAGGGGGTTTGAATGTGCAAGGAGGATTTGGAGACTGATCACAACTAATCCTTTTAGGGTGGAAAAGATCCACCCCAACCTCCAAAGGTGAGTGCTCTGTAGGGAGTTTTAAAGTCGTCATGGACACAGAATATTTGGGTTCACTTCCAAGTAGCTCTAATATAGGTGGAACACTCTCCTGCATATTCTGATTTATTCTTACCACAGGCTGGAAGCCCACACCATGTGCTGCAATGGCAGTTTCAAGGAATCTCAATATTTGTGAGATTTCTTCCCTAAAGATGGCCAGAAAGGGATGTGCCAGCCTCCCCCGAGCTCACAGCCTTCCATTTCCAAATCAAACTCGTGCTTTCTGACCCATTTCACTCCAGAGAAGAGCTGTCACTGCAGTTCACAGATGGAAATTGATCTTTAGATCTCTGGTGTGACTCAGAGTCCTTTTAACAGCAAAGGTCAGGCAGAAGAACAATGGTCTTGACTTTAGATAGAGCTGAAATCTACAGCACCACAGCAAAGCCTTCTGCAGCCTGTGAAACCAAGCATTTACCTTAACCTTAGCTTACAAATTCTGCCTAAAAAGCTAAAGTTAGGCAAAAAGAAAGGAAGAATTAGACTCAAAAGTAATTAAGCTCCTTCCCTGCACAGATGAAATCACTGAGCAGATATAATAACCAAGAAACAGCAGCAGCTGCTGGGAAAACTGGTTTATTGGAGCTGAGATCAGAGATTTACTTACACCTGCAGCACACTTTTTTAACTTCAGCTTTTTACATATTTCCATTTTGTCTCTAAGTGTAAACTATAGCTCGAAAGGCAAAGAAAATAATTTTCTGCTCCACTTCTAAAGGGCAGTTACTTTCTCAAACATATCAAGACGCCTTCATAATCAAGGAGGGAATTAAAAAACAAATATAACAACACAAGTTATTGTTATTGTTCCCACAGCATTCTTCATTTCAGATTTCTGATTGAATTCTCTGATTTCTTCAGCAATATTCAACAGTAATCTCTACAAACCTCTTTCAGCAATATAAGAAAAAAAAAAAAAAACAACCAAAAGCACCCACACAAGAAATGAAAGCTCTCACACAGCTCTATGTCAGCATTCGTTCTGGAAATATAAAATTGAGATACCAAATCATTTCTTCAAAACTCTACTTTTTCCTTGCAAAAAGGAATCTCTAGACTCAATAAAGATTTTTATTTAAAAAAAATCAATGGCACAATTTAGCCAAAAATCAACTTTTCAAACTAATTATGTAACTAAATTGCAGCTACAAAAATAAAAATCACATGAAGGTTTTATTTGTTTTGCTGCAGATACAGCAATTTTATACAGGATATGTTACTTTTTAATTTATTTCATTCCCATAAATCCATCCAATCCAATGTGAAATTGTAAGTTCAGTTATGTCTGCAGCCACTATGTTAAAATGATTAATTTTTAGCAAGTTTGGCTTCCAGTCAGTGGATGGGATCTTTCTCTCAGGGATCAATAGCCAGTAGGAATCTCCTGAAGTCCAACACAGGGAAATGCAAATTCCTGGGCTGGGGGAAGAACATCCCAGCTCTGCTGGGTGGTGGCCAGTACAAGGTAAAGAGACAACTGGCACCAGCTGAAGCACAGGAAATTGCATTTAAATATAAGAAACAACATTTTCACTGGAAGAGTGGTCAAGCACTGGACCAGGTTTCCCTGTGAGATAGGAATCTCCACATTAAATCCATACTCCACTGCAAATTATCCTCTGGAACCTTCTTGCCCTGACCCTGCTTTCAGTTGCAGCTGGAACTGCACAATTTCCAGTGGCACCTTTATCCTCCCAGTTCTGTGAATCCAACTATAAATTGATATAAACCAGACTAGCAAGTGATTTTTCGGTTTTTTTCACAGCAGACACCTCAGTTTCAAGAAGTCTGTGTGGGAATTGAAGGCCAACATGGGCTCAGTCTCCCCCTGACCACCAACACTCAGCAGTACAAGCTCCAAGGAGGTTGAATGAACCTCTCACCAAGCCACTATTTTTGCTTCAGTAAGAAGCTACCAAAACCAGTTTCATGCAACTTCCTCTAATCTAATTCCTCAGCTGAAAAACACAGCTTCAATAGTTCTGGCCAACTCAGAAATAACACATTTAAAAATAGTCACTAAATAAAGCTGAAGCCAAAACTGGCAACTGCAATCTGCTTGCAAATGTTTTGAGCAGAATAAGAGCCTAAAGGGAGTTATATCATGAAGAATTAATCACTTTCTCTAAGAAAGCAAACAGGGTCAAGAATCTGGCATTAAATTCACAGAGGATTTTTGGTGTTTCTATACAAATTGTGTTGTGTTACTATTATTTACCCATATTTGCTTATACAAGGACTCCATTACTACAATCACAGCCAGCATATGGGACATCTCCCTGTCTAGGATTTCATTTTTTTCTTTCAGGCTAAAAAGCCCATTTCACTGAACAATATTTGAAGCAAGCCTGTGTTGCTGATTTGCAACTTACTGTTCTGATAATAAAGTATGAACATAAACATTTAAGAGGTAACCATGAAGTTGTCCTGGTTTTGACAATAAGACTCATTTATTATCTATTTTAACATAAAGACAAACTACTTTTGCAGCACTTTGGTTTGCTGTTGGTGGCCTGTCCTCATTTATGCAGGTGAAATGTGGGTCAAAGGTTCAGTTAGGACCAGGTCGTTATTCCTTTGACTTAGAGCTCTCTATCCAAAACTTGGTATCATCAACTTGGAAAGATAATCTGGATTCATATTTTAAGCCAGAATTCATTTCAGACAGCAACAAATTATAAAATTTGGTAGAACCAGTTTATATTTGTGCCATTACCTGGACAAACAGTGAAAAGAGGATTTGCCCCTTTATTTCCCCCTTCCTTCCAGCCACCTGACTGGTGATGTGGCAACATCACAGGAAATTTACTGCTCATATTCTTCTGCTCTCCTCTGAGAACTCTTAAGAGGTCCCAGGGCATTGCAACAATTTTAAGCTGCAACTCATGAACCCTAGATGCTTTCAGAAATGTGAGCTCATGTATGGAAAACATGCTCAGTGTTCCTGTCACCCTAATTAAACATGTTCTTGACAAATGGTCAAGCAGAATCATCCTTCCTTGTGCATGAAAAAACCCTGGTGGCTTCTAGGCTCAACATGTTCCCTGAAAAAATATAGATAGATTCTCCAAACAAAGATATTTACCCAATCATAGCAATTATAACCAATTATAGCTAATTGCAATTTAAGACTAGCACAGGATCTAGAAAGATGACATTCTCCCTCATGACCCCATGGTAATAATACAAATTCCAAATTCTGTCACCAAAATAAACTCAGAGCTCCCTGTCCACATAAATACCAGACAATAAAATGCTCACTTCTTGTAGCCTGTATAAAGAGTGGCACATTGTGAAATCTTCCTTGATCTGGCAAATGTATAAAGCTACTCAAAGTAACCAAGAATTGTTAATTAAATGAACCCTACTAATTTCTTTTCCATTTTTAATTACTGCATATCTGGCCTACCTGGAATTGCTCCACTGGATACAAACCTGGAATTACAAGCATTTATTTGCCATGTACATTGATTTTTAGATAAATAACACTCCAGGACTCATAAGTTCCTGTTTTGTTTGTGGAGAAATTTTGTCAGCCTGACACAAATGTCAAAATGACATCAGACATGAGATGAAAAGGAAGAAATCAATTATGAAAAACTGTCTAACCATCCCATTAGTATAATGTATGCCTGAAAATTCAGTGATCTTTTCAGGTCCCAGTTGTGCATGTGGCTTGTCCAATTAAATGTTCTTTGTTCATTCACCTTAATTTTCCTCTTGCACGTGTTGCATTCAGTTAAATTCTCTTTATCCATACATCACATTTTTCATCAACCGGTATGCTGGGTAATTACCAATAAAAGGCTTCTATTGATTTCTGCACAATTTGTTCTGTTTGTTTCATTGAATACACTCAATCATTCTGTCTGTCAGACCAATCATCTGTCTGTCAACAATCTATTTGGTTGTTCATTTCTGATCTGTTACTTGCTGCTGCTGTTTCCATCTTGTTGCAAGGAGGGAAAAATACATCTGGAGATGTGGGGATGCCATGAGGCCTCTCCAAGGCAGGCTGCCCAAAGGTTCTCTGCAAGAAAATTCTTCAGAAGGCAAACAAGAAGGACATAGGCAGGAAAAAATGCTGCATTTATGATCTTCATAAACATCACTGTTTCGATGCAGTATGGGCACACAGAGGCTGCGCAAGGTGCCATCACAGGTGCTGGCTTTAAATAAGCATAAAATTGCCAATGGATTATAAAATCATGGAAATACCAAACAGGGAATAAACAAACGTGCATTTTGGAGCTCTTTTGGGTGTCAGAATAGCAGCATTTGTGCCGCTCAGGGACTCCTCTGAGCTAGTGGACACAGGCAGGAGCCTGGGCTCCCTACAGCCAGAGGTCCATTCCCTCCCACAAGATTGGCAGCACACTGGAAAAGAAGCAAAATGGGTTCCAAACAACCCAAAAGATCCAGAGATCTCTTTGATCCAGTGGAACATGCAAGTCACTCTTTGGCTTTATGAAACAGTCCATGCTCCACACATTTTTCTTCTTTATATGACATGCACTCCTTGGCCCAGGGAGGTGAAGCCAAGAAAATAATCTCTGCTCCAAGGAAGGAGAACTCTCCTTCAGGGCACAAGTTGGCTCTGAGGGTGGTGACAGGTTGTTCACAACATTTTTATGGAGTAAACAAGGTCAGGCCAGGCCATCTGGGAGTGCCAGTGCTGTCACTCTTGATACACATCCCCGCATTTTACACTCTCACAGCTCCCCATTTACAGCACCACAGATTTTCTTGTTAAAGGCCTCGTCTTGCATGGATGAGGTTTTAGATTCTGGTATAACAAAGCTTGTGATTGACAGCCTATCCTAGAAATGCCTTAAGAAAAACTGTTTTGAAGATGAGAATGGCTCTTGACTGAAGCTTCTAACCCCTCTTTATGAGCTGCCTGGCAGCTTTTACTTGTGATTTATTTTCCTCACAGGTTCAAGTGAAGTAGGAAATACCAAACTATAATGGGCTACTTGTAACCATCATACCAAGAGACGTACTATAGTTTATGTCAACTCTCATCCTCACCACTTCCATTTCTGCAGTCATGAAAATGGAAAAAATAATCCTCTAAACACTAACAGAAACAAAAAAAAAACCCACTCTTTTTGGTGCTGCTTCATGAATTTCACAACACACAGTGAAAGGATGACAGAAATCTGAAGAGTGGAACTCCTTCACTTTACCTCGTAACAGCCTTGTGCTGAAGGAAGGGAGAAAGGTGGCGAGAAAAAATTTTGGACTGAGATTATGAAAGGGAAGTTGGTAAATACCTACACATTAAGAAGACAGGAAGGACAGTTTTTAAAACTGAGCTAAGAAAACGGAAAATTATAGCACAATTTGCAATTTGCAAACATGAGTTATTATATCATTGATTCATAGGTGTAGGAAAGCAGTATAATGGTGTGCTTCCCATAATGTCTTTTTGGTTTCCACTCTTTATACTACTGGGAATGAAGTAATAGCAAGAAACTAAATTCATGATCACAACTATAAATTATTCTTGATAAAACTGACAATTTTGGTTATCAAAATAATTTTGCTGAAGAGAAGGGTTATCATTGTGTGATTGTCAAATTAAATGCTTTCCTTCTCCATTATGGGACTAAAATATGTATGGATTTTTAAGGCTTGTCAGAGATTTAAATAATATAACATCAGGCTTCAAACAGCTACGTAGTGCAAGCAGCTGCAGAATTGCCTCACTCTAACATACACTTATCAAGCGATAAAAATTACTGAATATATAATATCTCTTCATTCTTATCACATTTTAATAAGAGGTTTTGTGGTGGGAGATACAGTCAACTCAGCCACACGCTAATCTTATGTCAGTGACAGAGAAAGCTGCACTCATAATTTTGATCTAAAATACTCCAGGACATCATTCTCCTCCAATAAATTTGGTGTGAACCGCAGCACCATAACTCAGTGCTTTTACAACCAGTGCCAGGTAAAAGAAAAACACCAGCACTCCTTCTGTGGCTGCCCCACTGGCGTGGAACTAAAGCTTATAACATATCCACAAACATTTACTACTCTCTTATTTTATTTCTGTGACTCAAACGAGAAAGAATGAGCAAAATCAGCTCACAATTTCATTCATCACCCAACTTGTTTGCAATATATACTTCTGCACAATTAGGCAATTGGAAGTTACCACTTTCAAAAAAATGCCATAGTTACAACTTAGTGGTTCTCAATTGACAGTTCTTAGAAACAGAACAGCTGAAAACCACAAACATTACTGGCCAAAAAACCCCAAAGTAGCTTACAGTAATCAAGTTATTTTACAGATGAAAAGAAGTTTTATGAGTCACGACACACAACACACTAGAAATCATCTTCTCAAGACAGAGAAAGGAACCTTTACAAATATCTAAGTTAGTAAAAATAATTAAATCAGATAGATAAATTCTTAAAAAGCCTCCTAAACGTCTGTCAGGATACAGCACAAACTGGGAGTATCTGATCAAACCATGAGACCTGGATTGATGACCACCTCAAAGCCAAAACAAGAGTGACTGTACTGTCCTACTTCATACTCCACTGGAATATAATGAAATAAATATTTACTATACAGACAAAGGTCTGCACTGGGGAACAGATGCCCCCCAGAATCACAGTGCTCTGTAACCTTGAATATGCTCCACTCTGCTGACAGTCCTGCTATGACTCTGAATGATCTCAGGTGGTTCCCAAGATAAAGAAAGGTCACAGGTCCAGAAGGAAATTTCTGAACTTCTGAAAGTCAGAAATTCAGACTCCTCCAGCAAAAATCAGGTTCATGATCCAGAAGAAAAAGAGCAACCCCAAACCACAGCAAGGGCAGCTTTTTACAAAAGAGGTACTGCATTTAAGTGAACTTACAGGAAGAGTGGATGCTTGGAAAGCTTTTTCTGCCTTCAGAGACCAGGTCTGGATCACCTGTGCAGTGCATTTCAGAGTTCATTACTCCATCTGGAAAGCAGCGGTAAAAGAAATCGGGACGCGGTCTACAAAAAACACCATGGATATTAAAAATACAAGAGCTGTAGCAACAAATAAACCTCCAAGTGATTATTACATTTACTGCTTATTGCACACATGCAGGTTACTCTTGCCTAGAGTGATCAGTTTGGCACAGAGCAAAGTGAAACGACTCCCAAATTTTCACAGGTGTTGCCGAAACACCCAGCTCAGAACATCCCGAAAACAGCCACCAAAATCTCAACCAGCCTTGGTGCTGACTGTCTCAGTGCATTGAGCAAACCTCTGAGTTTCTCCTGACCCTGCTGTGAGCTGGGCCTGTCATTGAATGGTGTCACACTGATCCTGAGCTAACACACCACGTGGAGAAGAAAAGTGGATGATCACAGATTCAGAGACAAGCTGACAGCAAAATACTTGGCTTAGAGCGCAGGAAAAATGAGCTTATTCCTATCTAAAGAAGAGGGTGTATCCTTAATTATCTTAAAAGCACCCGTCAAATAAAAATGCCAAGTGCCATTACTCTCAAGGCATCAGTTCTGGAACAGAGAGGGCTCATCAGAAACCAAACACAAATATTGCTTCCTCAATGCTGCAAAACATCCCAACAACAAAAGCAGCACTGAACTCTTTCAAATAGTCAAATATGCACTTTTCAGCTGAAATTACTCAAAATTACTCAAAAATAAAGAGACAAAAAGTATCTAGAAACATATTTTCCAGGGAGTTTTTTTTGCCAGATTTTTCTGAGCCCTTCATTCAAAACAATGCTTCCCGAAAGCAATGTTCTACCTGGGAGTCCATTTACTGCTTAGGCCCCAGGTTTGTTTTGCCATGGATGCTGATGTCACCTGGACATAGAATCTGCTTCTCACAAAAGTGCAGGCACTGGGCTCCAGAGAGACTCAGCTGATCCCTGTTTAACCAGACAAGGGGCACTGGCAGCTGAGCCCCCCCATGCTGTGACTCTTCCCTCCCATGTTGCCAATTTAATGAAGTGATTTCAGCTCCCAGCCCTCCTTTCCAGCCCTGGGCTTGTCTGGATCTGCCAGTGAGGAGAACCAACAGCAGAGCTCAGGTGTGGATTCCTGCCACAGCGGGATGCCACGTAATGAACTCGTGCAACACCTGCACCAGGCCAAGGACCACTCCACAGGGGCCCCTCTGACTCCACGTGCTCTGGAACACCAGCTCCCTATTTACTTTATTTTGTTTATTTGTCATAGCTGTCAATCTGTCTTCATTTCTCTCAGCAGTTAAACCCATTATTTATAACATGACAGGACTTACCTTCCCACTATTAATTTAATTGTATTTGTGCAGACACCGTTCAGAGCTAGAGCCAAGGAAACAGCTACAAAACAGAATGAACAAATAGAACAATAATAACCTAAGTACCAAGCAAGAAGTTGCAGCATTACAGCATTTGATTTGCAGAGTTAGACATTTAGTGGACTGAAAACAGAATGATCTTTTATTAGCCAACTGTTTTTCTTGTTAGACAGACTAAGGACAGATCTCAGAGCATCATAATAATGATGAGTACTTTTTTTCTTATTTCCCTACACAAACCATGCCATTTGTACTGGCATAAGTCAAGAAATGAGAAAAAACTAGAGAATGAAATACTGTGGGTTTGCAATTTTTTTTTTGTAATTCACCAGATTATAAATTCTGCTTTATGTCAAGCAGAATTCCTGTATAGACCAATACACAAGATATTAGATATATATAGATAGATATATCTACACACACACATGTATATGTGTGATGCAATTAAACATTCCACTTTCAAGCTATAGAATTGCCCTGTGACTAAAACTACAATTGGATGACTTTATTTCTCTTTCAAAAGGATTTGGATGTTTTGATTAAATATTTCAGTGTTTTCCCCTTATGTTTGCTCCCATGATTAACAATTTTTTCTAATAAAATTGGAGAAGAAAGAACTGTCATTCTAGGTAAGACTTAATCATCTTTTCTATTTGTGCTTGCATGCCAAGTCCCTAAACTTTCCAAAGAACCTCATCTCAAGCCTATGGAGATCTTGGCCTTGATTTCACTGGCACTTGGATCCTGCACACACACACACACATATTTTAGATTAAAACTGATTTAATTTTGCAGTCCACACCGTGGCTCCCTGTTGCAAACCAGGAGCCAATGAATTTTATTTCCCATCAGAAAAGAAATTTATCAGGCAAATGTCTGATTTCCAGCAGAACATTTACAGTAATATAACTTTGATTATGACAGCCACATGAGCTATTTTCTCCTTGGGCTGCTGCCCCAGATGCTGCACTTCAGCAGCATTCATCCTGTCTCCATAAAACCTTTGCCTGAGGATATTAAAGACCATAAAATGTGTTATAGGATCTATTTTTTAAAGTTAAAAAAAAAAAAGTGGGACCTTCATCAAAGCAAAAATAAGGCTTTTCTCAGAATATAACAACAGCTGCCAGCAGAAATAAAAGAACAAGTCAATCCTAGAGACACCCATACTCTTAAAAAAATTCTTCCTCTTTCAACACCTGTGTTCACAGTGACCATTTGATCCTGTGCTCTGTTCTTTCCCTCCATTGTTTTCTCAGTTTTTTATGGAAACTGCATGGAGAAATTTTCCATACAGTCAAATGCAGATGACCAGCAATGCCACAGCACTACAGTTCCCTTCTTAAAAAACATATCTGCTTTTGAAGACAGGCAGTAAAATTCCATCTTTTTATTGAGTTTTGTCTTCATTGTCCCTTGTATACCTGAGAGAGCTGTACCTTCACTGTTGCACATTCCTCCCACTTGAAGCCAAGCATCAAGTGACTGTGAATGTAGGCTGACAAAATAAAATTCTATTTGCACTGCTCTTGTTTCCTGTAAGAAAGATTCATATTGCCCATCTAAAGTCAAATAATCCTGTCAGTGGGAGATTTAGGCACTCCCAGGGGAAGGCTTAAGGGCACCTAAGTTAACTCCTCCTTACTCCAGGTGCATTGAATCTCCTTCTTTTTATTAATGGTTATATGAGGGGCCAAGAATTTTCATATCTTTTAGCCTTTTCTCCCCTGCACGAATCATTCTTAAAGAAATCTACCTTTTGGGGTACTCCTGATCATTCTTGATGAGCATTCTGTGCCAGATCTCAGCAAACCAGAGGTCCACCACACCTAATGAACCTTCACATCTCCAGGTACTAAATATTGTCAGTGTACACTGCACTTGAACACAGATAAGCCACAAGAAGTTCCACACTTATGGCACAAACTGAACAGAACATCAAGGTTGGTGTTTCCTTATTCTGGGTAGCAGGAGGGATACTGGGGAAGCTGGCAGCTTTTCCCCTAGTTGTTACAGAGGGAATAACAACAGAAGGCAAAACAGCCAGGAA
>VXBQ01003389.1:824632-846370 GCA_013400175.1 Phainopepla nitens
AAAAAGCCTTTTTTTGAACAAAAAGGTGAAAGTAAATGATGGAGAAACTGAGCCTAAGCTCCTTTCCTTCTCAAACAACGGGAAGTGAGGCTCAGAACTGGCTGTGTGTGTTTTATGAATGAGGAGTTATTTCCACTGAATGGACTTTTCAGAGAAGTATCACTCTAAGACATTCAGAACTTACAAGAAATGACTGGCAGCAGTCAAAACAAGCCCAGAATCATTTCACACTTGTGTGAGAGCAACTGGAGAAAGAATAATCTATGGGAATGCAGCCTTGCCTAAAGAAGTTTTTCCAAGGCAGATATGCAGTGCCATTTATATCCCATCTAGTTAAGGCAAGGGGCAGAGTATTGCTTTGATTTTACTATATAAGGGGCAATAAATAAAGTGTAAACTAGCCAGTAAAACAGAATTTCAGAATTATTCATATTTCAAACATAAAGCAAACAAAAACATTTGCAGTTCTTAGTGTGTCAAGGCATCCCTTGCCAGTGAAAGTGCTTGAATCAATATTGGTCTCTGGAAATGTCTATGAAAAAAGGATCTGAGCACATATCACTGTAGGATTTCAAGAGATAGGCACAGCCAGAATTAGCTGGAACATCGTTAAACTTACCCTCTCCATTGTCCTCTGCTCCAGTTTTCTGTCTACAACTGTAATTAGACCTCACCCATTGCACAGCCACTACTGCTCATAGTCCAGGATTAAGTGCACAGTTAATTCCGTTGGCAGTTGAAGATGAAACAACAGCTTCTAATTAGAAAAACTGAGCCAAGAGCAGGGATTTTGCAATGGGTAACAGTAAATTCCAGGAGAAGATCAGAGAAAACAATGAGAGGAGTAATTTCCTACACTAAACAGCTGAGTCGCACAGGACTTTCTACTCAAAGCCTTAATTTAAAATAGCTGCAAGTATAAATAAGAGGTAAGTAACAGATTGGGTGTGACAGAAAAAACATACATCTGAACAGTCTCTCAGGTGGACTTGTCTTTGCTGATCAAATTCCAGCCCTTGTTGGCTAGACTGTGGAATTAGGGCATAGAATTTGTACACATAGAAACTCAAATAAACCCAAAGGCTTGTGTGAGATGCCTTGAGACTGCACTGAAAGCCACCATAATGGACTGTAATGGAGACAGGTTTTCTTCAGGGCTTGGACTACACTTGGAATCAATCTCTGAGAGCTATCACACATTTTTCCACCTTGAAGTATGACATACATTACCTAAGAAAGCCTCTTTAATTTCGGTCTTGTCTGTTCGACGGATTATTTTCACCACAAAAATGACTGCTAGTGGCGTGAGGAACGAAATTGCCTGTGAGAGATAACAAATACCATGTGTGAGAGCATCAATTCCTTCTCAGCCCAACTGATTAATAATTAGCTGCAGCCAGCTTCATTTAAACTGAAAGGCTGAATGATCTTTATCAAGCTCCTGACCTTAAGCAAAGTGGGATGATTTGTCTTTGCAACTACAGGGTGACGAGCACATTAATATTCAGATATAGCCCTCAGCTATAATTGATTTGTAATTGCCCAGAGCTGCATTTAAAATGTCAGCTTCTCCAATGAAAAAGTAACAGTCCATAAGGTCCACAAAAGTCTTACACTGATCCATACAGATTTTGGATATTTTTTTCCTCAGTGTGCACTGCTGAGGGAGGCAGCTCACCCACCCAGGCTGAGTGCTCAGGAAAACCCTGCTCAACACAACAGACCGCAGCACCAACCTCCTGGCATTTAAAAATGCTCTTTATCTTACTTTTTGTTTTCTTTTCAACTGTCATGCTTGAATGCATTGGGAAGATTGTGTCTTCATGATTCTTTTGTTTACAAGTGTTCAGATGTGGAGCAAGCTGCTTTATTTTGTTCAAACCCAGAAAAACAACACCTGAGCATCTACAGGTTTAGTCACTGGTTAAACAGAACCTTATCCTGTAATTGCCAGTGCTGGAGGACAGGAATCCTCCTACAAGGAACCTGAAATGGCATCTGTGCCTCAGTGCACACACTTTTTTATCTTAAAAAGAAAGTGAAAGTGACTGGTTGAGGTTTGGATTTGTTTTGTTGGTTTTGGTGTGTTTTTTTTTTTTTGTAAACAAGGCAAAAATTAAGCTGAAAATGGCACAAGGGGTGCCAGGTCTTAAGTAACATTATGCTTTCTTTACCGAAGCTTCTTTAATAGCCCCACTGACATAAAAACAAGACCAGACAGATATATTAAGGCAATAGACATGTGAGTCAATCTCCTTCTTATAGCACAGATTAATCCCAGTCCTCACTTTATGATTTTAGACAATGTAAGTAGGAAACAACACGAGTGTGCTGCATTTGTTATTTTGGCTGTGCATCTTGCACCAGATTGCCCTCACCTGCATCTGCAAAATATTGTCTAACTCGCTGAACCCCACAGATTAAAAGACAGGCTGGAGTCTATTCCTCTTTTCTACCAAGTTTTGTGCAAAAAGATGTGTTATTTCCACTTAAAGTATCCCTCTAAGTATGTGTGAGATTCAAGTTTGGATGCCAATGCCATGTTACTGCTCCAGAAATATTCACTTCTCCCTATCCTCATCAACAGTTTAATTTCTGCTTTCAGGGGCAGATCGTGAAATTTAAAAAAAAAGGGTTAAAGCCAATCCTAGAATTTCTAGTTTCATACTTAAAATAAGGATTGCCACCAGGGGAAAAAAAAAAAAAAAGACAAAAAATATCTGCATTCCAGTACTGAAGAACGTGCAGAAATACAGCCAAGGCTGACAGACTTATAGTGGTGGTTTAATGGAATCAGAAATCTTTTGAACAAGCAGGAGCAGCAGAAATTATCAACAAAGAATAGCATTCAAGTTGCAGCTTGTTCCAAACCATTTCCCCATCCATCTTTAGAAATCCTGTAAAATTGCAGATTTCCTCATATTTTAGAAGCATGTGAATTTTTAAGGGAGATGAACTATTCATGTTCGTGGTGTATTGCTGCTCGTTACACAAAAGCATTAGCTGGAAGGTGCTTTTTATTCTGTGGCAAAAAACAAAGAAATTTTGGCTTGTGACAGACTCCTTTTTCTTTATTTTGCAAAAAAGTTTCTCTATAGCTGATATCTAAAAGAGATCTGGCAACATTCTAACGAGCAATACTCCCCTCAGATGCATCGCAGCTATGTTTCCTTTTCCAGCAGTGAAATATCCCAGCATTGCCAGGTTTTTGTGAAACATGGACAAAATCTCTGCCATTTGTTATTCATCCTGGCAAGCCAGAGATGTGCTCAAGTTGTGGGGACTCCCACATTCCTCCAAGGGAAAGCTGGCTGTTACCTGCACTTTCCAAGACAAGGAATATCCATTGATAGAGAGAACCAGACTTGGCTCTTTCCAGTTTTTGCTACCCATGCAGAAGTCAGCTTTGTCTAATTTGGATGTGCATTCACCACATTTCTCTTGCATTCAAGTCTCTCATAGCAAATAAAATAATCTAGCAATTCGTAAAATCTTAGAGATTGCTTTCTGATAAGCAATGGCCTTATGTTTTGTGTATAGCAGTGGCAACAAATTCTTTCCTAATGGAAGCTTGTGATCAATGCTAAAGTCAGATTTTTCGTCTGTTAAATTTAAAAAATAAGAAAAGAATATAGAA
The DNA here is from genome assembly GCA_013400175.1 of Phainopepla nitens. Taxonomy (NCBI): domain Eukaryota; kingdom Metazoa; phylum Chordata; class Aves; order Passeriformes; family Bombycillidae; genus Phainopepla; species Phainopepla nitens. The sequence continues at coordinate 828,270 of VXBQ01003389.1, forward strand.
ATTACCTGTGTTTCCTAATTTAAGAAGCTGTTCACTGTTTAAAATCTAAGCCAGAAAGAGAACACAGGCCATACCAACTGACACAGCATTGCCTCAAAATTCCACCCACCACAGACTTTGCCAAAATCTGGGGCTATGGGAACAGGGGAATATATTATAATTATATCCCAGAATTGTTCTTCCCAGTGCCTAATGCCTAGGGAACAAGAGGATGGACTAATGATTATCCCAACTGGTTTCAAAAATAGTTTCACCACTGCAGCAAAACCCTGTACAATGATTCACCCCTGGTTCTTGAACTCCTCAGATGTAAACAGATCAGAGAAACCATGTAGCAAAGTAATGCTGAGCATAAGGAAAAACCACCCAATTAAAGTCACTCTTTCCCAGCACAACAATTTAATGTTTGGCTTGGGGGTTACTTTGTTTGTTGTTTGATTTTTGGGTTTTGGGTTTTTTAGACAGCTGTCTTCCCTTTCAAGAAAAACATATATTTTCATCCATCCAGGATGAAAAAGTCCAAAATAGAGCTGCTTCTTAATGCAATATAAACACTATGTTTTTTGTTTATAAAGGCAAATTTAAAAATCAGGCTATCAGCCTCTGTCTTAGAAGGCTGGGAGGTATGGTCATCTCATATGCAGGAGATGCCTTTAAGTTGTTCCTTAACTAAAAATTTCTTATAGCTGAAGGATGAAGCATTTATAAAAAAAGCTGAATAAAAATTATATAGCTGATTTACATTTAATCTGAATTCAAGTTTGAAAAGTAAAATCCTGGCCTCACTGAAGACTCGGGAAAAGCTGACTTTGAGGCAACTGTTGGCAAGACTGAACTACTACTTTTACAGCCTGAACTGCACCCATAATTTCAGCATTTCTGTCCTATTGCACTCTTATATAGAGACATTATTATGATCATTAATCATTGCTAGTAAAGGTTGTCAAAATGCTGAAGTTTGATAACAAAATTCAGCCATCCAGTCTGCATGTGCTGAGCAGGGAAGAGCCAGAGGAGCAGTGACAGCAGGGCAGCTCTGTGATATATTTAGTGTTGGCAGAAGCTGAAACAAAGGTTTTGCCTTTAGGAAAAAAAAAAAAAAAGGTTATTCAGAGTCCAGTATCTCAGTGCCTAACAAGCCTAAAACAAATTGGATTTCAAAATTTAAGCACTTAACCTTATAAGAGCATGGCAAGGTTTTGTCAGGTCACCCAACCACCTAATTGAAAAAGCTTCTCTACTCATTTCTCTCACATCCCTCTCAGCTAACACTCCTTTCAATCCTAAACTGAAAAATCAACATTCATAACTTCAGTCATCTGATAACACTGCTTTGTAAAGATTTCCCATAAATTGCTACATTTTGGACAACACTGGTTTGGAAAAGAATTGCCTTTAGGATTAAAGGACCGTCCTCTACTTGTGAAATATTTCCTACTGCTAATCAAATGAAAATTTTCTCAGTTTACAGCCCCCTGATGGCCCACGGGCCTTTAGTACTCACAAACATGAGCCGTGTTGGGATGTTGTCTGATTGCACCAAAGGATTTTTGTACAGCCAGATCTCCTCTGGCTGGATCACCCGCTGGAATGGATCCAAAAATTCTGTAAAACTGAAAAAAAAATAAAAAAAAAAAGAAATCTTTCACAATTTGAAGTGATGACAAAAACCCCTAGAAGAGTTCTGCTCATTTAGAACTTCCCCCAAATTTGCTTATGACATAGCATGCATGAATTATTCTTATTAATAAATTGCTACATTGCCATCCTACCTCACTGCATTTTAGGAATACAAACTTTGTAAATACACTTCTCAGAAAATAGATTTTAAAAGTCTACACCTTTGAAGCTGTTCTACAACTTCATAAAAGTTCCATAAACGCTACTTTGGAATTTTTTTTTTTTGTGGGAAAAGTGCGCAAATAACACTGTGAGATTAAATAAATAATGTAGTCATTTATTATCAATTTACAATCATGTAATCCAATCTTTTACCCTGAAGAAATTATACAACAAACATAAAATGTCTTTCAAATGTCAGGATTCAGACTTTGAAGCATGACAGCTACATTTGCAGGATCACAAAGAAAAAGAAAGAAGCAGCCCAGAAAATTTCTTCTACTGATAGAAAAAAGAAATAACTTTAGAGAATATCTCCAAAAGAGACTTACTTCTAAAACAGGATGGGCTTTCAAGCTTAAGAAGAATCTAAGTCTCCCAGAAACGTCTAATTCTACCAAAACAGTTTCAATTTCATTATGTCAATTAGCCCTCTCACAAAGAAAAAACAAAAACACAAAACCAGAAAAAAAAATCCACCCAAACAAACCCTCATTGATCTGTAATTACATTATTTTACAATTAAGAGCATAAAAATAAAATGCTGAGGTCCCATTGTTCCGTAGAAAGTAATTTGTGTGGGTATCTTTTGTCACGCACTGAAAGAAAAAGCAGGAATTGTGATCTTTGGCTGCAGCAGGAAGTTTCAGAAGCTTTTCATCACTACCTAAATTGTCTCACTTCTTTTAAAACATACTCCTTTTTCCACCGAGCCCTTCAGTGCTCTTTAACTTTCCTTGGCCTTGAATTAATATCAGACAACCTGGGAAGTTTTGGCTTTTGCTTCCCACTGTTCATTTCAGGTCTGGATTATTGGCACTTGAGGATTGGGTGCTGAGGAAAACACAGGGACCACTTTTCTACAGATTGGTCTCACCTGATAAGCCAACAGAGACACAACTCAGAGGTGTAGCTGCCCAAATCTTTTTTTACTGCAAATTTTCCAAAGCCAAGGGCTCTAAACCTCTCCAAATGGTTTTATATCAGTAGCAGGGACATCAGGTGACTTTGTATAGAGAAAAAGCCCAAAGCAATTTGTAGAGCAGAGTAACATTAAACCATACTCACATATGCAACTCTCCCCAGGGAAGACAAGCCCTCAAACTGAGTTGGTTCAGCAATTTCCTCACCAGGAGCAAGGCTCTGCCACTGCCCCTGGCAGGGGGCTGCAGCCAGGTGATCTTTAAAGGTCTCTTCCAACCCAAACCCTTCTCTGAACCCCTTTACTTGAGCAAGCTCCAACTCCCTCTACACAGCACCCAAAATACTGACCTCTTCTTCCTCTCCTCTCTCAAAGGAAAACTGCCACATTTAAGGACCAAAGAAGGTCAAACACAGCCTTGTCACTTGTGACAGTATTTCTGTTTCCTATGCTGGAAACATGGACAACAAGATTATTCTGGGAGCTTCAGGAGTCTGGTTTTGCAAGAGGAATATTTACTGCCATACTCAGCTTCTCCAAACCCAGTCTGAGCCTGCTCTCCGAAGAAGGTGAACCTCAGAAGTGTCAAAACAATTTGTTTCAGTGTTTTCAAAATGAAAGCAAAGCTTTTTTAAGTTTAAAAGACAATGGCTTGTGCAAGACATGAAAATAGGAAACACTTCTAAAGAAGAACAGTTCCAGGTAATATATCACCCATATGGAAACTTCATTTTACAGTATTCAGCTAGAAAAATAAAGGACAATTCCTAGACAATGCAAGCAGGTTTGGATCCAAATTTCAATTAAGAGAGGGTCCTAAAGTATATTATTTTAAGCATTTCTGGTAACTGCAAAGAGCAACCCACACACAAACATCTGTGCTTCAAGGTGATCACTATGCATCCATGCACTGGTGCACTTTAGGAAAATTTGTCACATTGGATCAGAAATGTAATTAATTTGATGTTAAGACATTTGACATTATGAACAAATGCCAACAGAGTTAAAGGTTTAGGGCTCTTCTTGATCTTTTGTTCCCTGCTCCTTGTGATGTAAGAAAGCTAAAATTATTGTTGTTTAAATCTGAGGAATTAAAAAAAAAAATCAAACTCAGTTCTCACAGGAAACACACTAGGACACTGCAGATACACACTGTCATAAGATTTAATGCCTTTAAGAGCAAAATAACACGTGCTAAAGAGATGAAAATGTAATAAATAACATAAATGGTATCTGATTTCAGATGAGAACTGATTTTTTGATTAATATACACTCATCTGTACTCATATAAAGAATAATTTCAACAAATCCATCAATGACTGTAATTGTTATTTTATGCAACAGCAGCAGTTTTGTGTCCACTACATATTAAATCTGATTAGGTTTTCACTTATTTCTTTGTGTTCTGAATATCTTCCAAAAACTGTGTTCAAATTTAGTGCAACAAAATGCAAACAAACTAACTAACTAACAAAAAAGTTTTCTGAAACTGGGAAAAATAATTTCAAAATCACTGTTGAAGGAGAAAAAAAATAGCTGCAGAAGGCAGCAGAAGTCTCTGTGAACAATACAGAAATAGAAAGTAAACAGTTAAAGGAAAGAGACTGTAAAAAAAGAAATAACTTTTTTTTTTTATCTTCCCAAAGAGCTCAACTGCTAATTAAATTTTTATGCCAAGACTCATAAGAGAACAATTCTCTTCTTTTTTGAAGCATCACCAATGGGTGAGTGGATATGAGATTTCACTAGCTTGAAGGCAATTCCCTTTGTACTCTATTAAACAATCATGAGGACCTACTGGTTTCTAAGCTGCCTGACACTTGGTGATTTATGTTCTTTTGTCCCAACCAAAAGTACAGTCTATCACTATTCATAAGTCAGCACAAGCTTGTTTAAAGGACTAGATGTTATGAGAAATGAATGCAGTCCTTGGACAAAGAAAACTGGTTTTGATCTTTTGTGTTATGGCCCAAAGTCCAGCCTCAGTCATGGCAGCATCCCCTGGCAGCAGGCAGGCAAAAAAGCTTCCTTAGTTTCAGTAAAGAAAAATTTAGTCTTAGATTTTTGGCCTTTTTCTTAATTTTTACATATTCACCCAACATTTTTAACAGCTTAGCAAGCAAGATTTCAAACACTTCAGCCTGATGACATGTTTTGAAGCATAAAAGGTTTTCCATTAACTTCCAGAGCCTTTAACTGTGACTTTCAAAGCAGCCCAAGGGAAAGAGGAGCCCAAATTCCATTAAAAACATCAGTGAGCAACAGGTGCCCCAGTCCCTGGGGTTGCTTTGGCCATGCCAACTCTGCTGCTCACAGCTCCACGCTGAGTAAAAATTCTGTTCTGTTCTGAGGTCTTTGAGGTACATTAACTTCATTTCCATTTCACAGCATGCAGCCCTTTAGGATCATTTCGTGCCAGCACCACAGTCCAGCCAGAGCCAGGTAACAGCACACTGAAAGCAGTTTTGTGATGATATGGACTAATAACTCGGGGTTATCTTTTTATGAAACCATCCACTGACAGTGAAGGAATCAAACAGAGCATAAATATCCTGAGAGAGATTTTTGACCTGAGCTTCCACAGTGGATTTAATCTCCCTATAAACAGCTGCAGGATATGGTTTGGCACCTTGCCTTGTTGTTTCCACCACTGCCTGGCCCTCAGCTGCAGGAATCACACAGCAAGGTTTAAATTTCTGCCTGGTCCTGAGCAGCACCTGAAGGGTTGTTGGTTGGTTGGCAGGAGAGAGGGGGGAAATTGGGGATTTTTGTCTTTTACTTTTTCTCTCAATCTTGTCCCAAATACCAAATGACACTAACTGAGAGGACAGAGCAGTACACGTGGGGTGGCAAAGCACCAGGAGAGAATGAACAGGAACTTGTGATTGTGACACCCAGAGTTTGATCCCAGACACCTAATGAATAACTCTCCTCTTTTCTAAGCTTCACCTGCTGATAAGCAGATTTTGTCCTCAAATGGCTCTGCCTGCATGTCCCCATTGGGGCAAACATCAAAAAGATAGCAGATGTTCATGAACTTCTCTTATAAATCACCTCTGGGGGCTTGTGGAGAAAAAATTTGGCTCTGACCACCATTCCCTGCCTGCAGAACTCTGTGTGAGCAAACACTGCTGCCTCTCCCAAAAACAGAGGTTAACTGGGGTTGGGCTGTTGGAACTCCATTTTGCATGTTTTTACATGGATATTTCCTCCAGTATTCCCCAAACTGGGTCTCAAAGCTAGTGTAAAATCTTGTCTAGTGTACCTGCCATGTTAAATTGTGCAATCAGTGGTTTGCACGGTGTGAGCGGTGTCAGTGGTGCTGAAGCTGGTAATAGTTGGCCTAATTACAGAGTATGAGCACAATTCATGACTCAGGATTTGCTTTAGGGGCTTCCCACAGGTGATCCAGGTTAAAAGAGAAAGAGCCCAGAGTTTGCATCAGCTAGGTGCATTGAATGCTGTTTGTTCTCATCACCTTGGCTCACATTTGAATTCAAGACTTCAATTTACCCTTTCTGAAATACACTAAGAGTGGGGAAAGCATTCATGTTATTTGACGTACCTGGAGAGAATAACTTATTCTCAAGCCACGAGAAAACCTAGGTTTGTTTAGTGCCTACAGATAATGTTAAGGGAAAAAAACCACCATCACTTCTTGGAAATTATTTTACAAATTCGTGCAAAACCAGATAAAATATGAAAAGCTTGAAATGCTCTGTGGCTGGCATGTATAATTAACAAAACTGAGGGAAAGGGGATAGTGATGAGGGGAGATAAGAAGCAATGCCTGTGGTTTATCACCATGATCCTGCTCTCCATGGAGCTGGAGCAATACAGACTCTGAAATGCTGCTGTCTGTGTGTATCAGCTTTGTGCTTTGATGAGATAGCTTTGTGCCAGCTCAGAGGTTAGCACAAGCAAAGAGACCTGAGCCATTTAATACCTAAAGCAATTTGGGAAATCCACAGCTCCTCAGCCATCAAGAAGAGTTACAATATATATGGTCAAGACTCAATTATGAATGATGAGCAAGGACGAAGCTGACATGAATTAAAAATATAACCTCAAAAATATCAACTCTACTTTGATAGAAAAAGAAAGGTAGTTAAGGCCCCACACTGAGTGTCAAGAGATTTGATGTTTCCTGATGTGGTTGTACAAAGCAAGGAAGGGCAAACCATTCCAGTACCAGTATCAAAGTAACTCTTAATTCTGCAGTTTGTTTATTAACTGGACTGGTACCTACACATGCCAAGTATGCACAGCTGAAAAACACCCAGCAACAGCTTCAACTTCTCCACAGAAATCAAAACAAAAGAGTTAATTTTAAATATATGTCCGAATTTATATTGCAGTAGGTACTGAATGCACAAGAAGTTTTCCCATCAGAATAGGCCTAATGTTTTATTGGTTCTTCATGGACTTCTGTGAAAAGGTGTTATTGTAAATATCATTTTTTAACTAAGTACTATCATTTTTTAATTAAGTGCTGTAGAGTCACACTGACACAGAAACACCAGTATCAATAAATTATCCCTTTTTAACAGCTAAAAATTTTTTATTTCCCAGTGCAATACCACCCAGTGCATGCACTTACAGTTTCTGATTAACAATTTGAAATCCCCATTCAGAGCTTTATTGGGACTAATGAAGACAGAGGGCATAGAAAATGTTTTTTGGGTTTTTATTGAATGTCACTGGCAAGTAGAGGACTGATTCTGGAGGGTAGCTTTGGCTTCAGATGCGTCAGTATGACTTGATGGAAAATATTTCTGAACACTTTAAATAAGCTAGCAATTGCAGTGTGACATTTAATTAGCACATATGCCTCCATTAGCCCTTCAGATATAAAGAAATCATTTTGATTAAGAAAAGATTGAAAATAAATTCTGATGTGGTTTTAAAATACACACATTACCACAGCTGTCATATTTCCCTGAAGTGCTAAAAAAGGAGAGTTTCCAGTATTTTCCTTTAGCCTTACTGATAGGTTTTCCAGATTTGCCTCACATATCCACTGATTCTACAGATTTATATCAGGGTATAACTTCCTCCAAAGATGAATGGCCACGCTCTGTACTCTCCTCCTTGCAGCCAACACTGCACCAGCAAGGAGGGAACAGCTGTGGAGCCTGGGCTCACTTAAAAACTCAGATCTGCAACTAAAAACAATACAGACTCACAGCAGGAGTCCTGCAGCTTATGAAATCACACATAAATGAGATACATACTTAGAATACCTAATATGAAAGGGTAAACCAACAATCTTTTCACAGTGCTGAAAAAGAGAGAACAGCCTAGAGTGGAGTTTTAAAACCTAATATTAGGGTTTTTTGCACTTAAATTATATTGTCCCTGTTTTCTCAGCCCCTGGCATTTGAACTCTCTCTAAGCAAAAAATTTCTTTTCTGTGACACAGAGGAAAGGGAAAGATTATCTGAGCATGCATAAACAGCACAAGAACAGAGGTTAACAGAGCTAGGACATTGTTCTTTTGCACCTGAAAGATTCCAAAAAATTCCAGTCCATGCATTGTCCTTGTTAGGGGCTGAGCCTTTGATAGCAAGTAGAGCTAAACATCACTGAACATCATTATTGCCACTGTGAATCTAGAAAACTCCCATTCCATGGGAAAAAAATGGGTTTCCAGGCCTTAAAGGACTTAATTAGCTTCAATACAGCATTTTCACCATCATATCTTCCTCACAGAAACGGGATATTTGGAAATGAGCAAAGGGAAAGGAAGAAAGAGGGAACAGTTCGTCATGATGCATTGCAGCTTTGATCAGAAGAGCAGGAGACAAGAGTGACTATATTGAACCATGAAAAAAAACCAAACAAACTACTGCAAAATGAGTCAAAGTTATATATATTTTGACTTGTTTTTAATTTTCACAACTTTCCTTGACCTAATATTGAAAGTGATCTTTGTGGCTTAGCTTTCTGGTCAGCAGAGTATGAAATAAACTATCTGAAACAAAAAACAACTTTGTTTTGGCATTTAGCTGCTCCTGGGGTGAAAGAGCTGTTCAGTCCTTGTGATCCCTGCTCACATGGAGCAGTGCTGCCCAAGGAAAACAAGGCAAGGAGGTCAGAGCTGCTGCTTATTGTGTCGAGGTGCAACTCTTGAGGCCATCCAGAAATGTACCAGAACTAATCAACAGTGGTGGTTTTACAGAAATAACCAATATCAGCCAAGTGAAAACTATTGGCTTCTGCTTTCATTGTATTATCTCTCATTTTATTTACTAAAAAAAATATTTATGGCATTGGTTGTTGCCCCTATCCTTTATTTTTATTAAATATTTTTATTAAATATTTAATATTTTATTAAATACAGGATACTTCACAAAGGCCATTTTAATGTGTGTTTGGGGAGGAGAAAATAGAGGGAAAACAAATGATGAGTTCTGCAGCCGTTAGAAGTGTCAAAGCTGGCAGCTGTACATTATCCTAAAGTGAAAAACAGAATTCATATTACAGGCTTAAATTAACTAAGCACATGTCTGAATAATGAACCCAAACACACTGCAGACAGTCAAAATTTTCCTCTTGATGTTTCTAATGCTTGTTTTGATTACATCTCCAACTGTTTTCAGTCAAACTCTCTAGAGTTCCCTGCACAACTACACAGCTTCACAGCAAATTGATGGAGCTGAGTATGGTAAAGTTTTCTTTTTTTTTTTTTCCCCATATCTGCATGTCACACACTATCGATTATGTTTGGACTCAAAAGGAAAGTTGGGGAAAACTCACAACCATGCTGAGTTTCTCTCTGTGACAGATGCCCCCCCTCTCAGTTCTCTCTGTCCCTCCCTCGCTCCTCCCTCTAATAATATTCCCAATAAAATCCAACTATATTAAAATCACTCAGTGCAAAACCACTTGTGTGTGAACTACATGTTCCAGAGTATTAGTAATGATTAAAAAATTAATAATATGAAGAGAAGAATGTAATGGGAAATAGGAACATCAATTTTTGCATCTTGTAGCACTCGCTGAGGTCCAGCAGCAATAGTTGCACTCCTGGAAAGCACCTTGGACACAGATGAACACAATTATTAATGGGCTCTCTGTGGGCTGTGAGAGCACAGAGAGGCTGTTAGAGCTGTTCTCCCATCAGTGAGAATTGGCAGCTAATGAAAATAGAACACATTATATCAGGTGATACTCCTCCCTGTTCTCTGTTTGCAAGGCTCCACAACACCTGGCAGGGAGCCACAAATCCTTCTGAGCTGAAACACTTCTGAGCTAGCATTTACGCCTCCATTACACATGCTAAAGAAGTAGTAAAACTTCTCACCCAATAAAGGCTAAAATGTCGATTGCAGAGTAAAACATTGTAGCTAATCTGGGATTTCATTTTCTTTAATGCAGAATATTTAGCACGCAAACTTTGGCAGGACGCTGCCCTGCAGAAAGGACCATCAGCTTCTGTTCAGTGTTTGCTGAAGTATTCTCCAAGGAATTCCAAATTAGTATCTCTGCTTCCTTTCCTACCCATCAAGATGAGCCAAAAATCTCTTACAAGAAATTTCACTTCAAACTTTTGCCCACACACTGAGGCACTCCCAGGCAATATAAACCTCAGTGCCAGCTTACAGGACCAGCCAGTCTGTCTCCTCACAGCCAAGCAAAACTTGATGTAAAATACTCCTAAAACACTTCAGTATAACCTGCATTTTAAAACTTCCATAGGTGGAGACTCTGCCTATCCCCGGGCAGTCTATCACAGTGCTCCAAGTCCTGAACATTAGAATGTATTTCTCCACACTCAACCTAAGTTTCCTTTGCTACAAATTTAAAAATCTTTCCTTTCTGTCTAATTCCCAGAGGATGTGAAGAGCAGCTTGTTGTCTTCATGCACCTTTATGCAGCTGCTCACCTGTGAAGATCACTGCCAGGTCTCCTCAGATCTTCAAATTAAACAAATGAATTATTTCTACCTTTTCCAGAAAAAAAAAAATGTTTTCTATACCTCCCTTACAACCTTCCTCACTCCTCTCCCCAACTCTCTGGAATTCACCTGAATAATTAATCGCCATCACCTACTTACTATGAAAACACCCGTTGTTACCCTGTTACCTCCCCTACAATAAAACAATTTCCACTTATTGCATTCCTATGCAATTTTTCATTCAAATTCCGTGGTATTTTAACAAGGAAAATATTCAGCCATTCAGACAGTAAAGCTAAAAGTGTTTTGTAATGCAGAGAAACAAACAAATACAATACACAGTGACTGTAGCAATCTGATTTAAGATGAAGAAAAAAATTCCAATCTAGTTTTCTATAGAATCATATCAATCAATCACAGACTTTTTTACATATCAATGACTTGTGGTCCAATGATGGCAAATTTACCATTTAAAGGCAAGGGAAAAATGTGAACGGAAGGTACTTTAAAATCCATACAGTCATGAGAATCTTTGTTCAAGTGCTAGAATTGATGACAACTTTTGTTTTTTACAATGTAGACAATGCAATTGGATCTACTGTAAAGGAGCTGTTCTGACCCAGAAACAAGTGGGGCTTTCCTTATCCATCCAAGCCTAAGTCCCTGCTGCTTGTTAGTGGATCATGACCAATACTTTAATTAGGGACATGAGTGTTGCCTTTAGCTTTCTGTCCCTGCCCACTAATCCTTGCCGATACAGATGCACCACTCAGGCATCCCCTGTTCAGTACCAGCACAGTCCTTACTACACAAAAAAAGTTACAAGACACACTAAACATCATCCTTAATTCATTTTTAGCATCAATAATTCTGCCAGCTATTTCCAAGTACTGGCTTTTCAAAGTCACTGAAAGATTGGGAGACCATAAAGATCTTGATTTACTGTGCCAGATATGAGTACATTCTCAGCAGTAAGACTATAATTTTTATTAAATTCTTTCCCATAAGAATCACAATTGTGCCCTATCTTCACTGTTGCTTAGATCAAAGTATAAGAATCAATTTATTAGAGAAGAAATTTTCCCCCAGGAACCCTATCAGTAGCATTCTCACTATAAAACATCCTCAGTCAGGCTAGAAGCAAATAAACACAAAGTGCCAGAGCCTGTGAGTAAATGGGATTCAACAACAAGATTCAACAAGAGACACAAAGTCACCATTTACTCCTCAAAAAATCTGGAGCAGATGTTTTGGCATTTACAATAACATCCTCTTTTAGCATGTATTCAGCTGTGAGTTTAGCCACGGAGATCAACTGTAAATCCTATCCTATTAGCAGGACAATTAGAATTCCTGCCATTAAATCCCCTTCCCTCTTCTAGTCCTTTCACTCCCTCTTTCCTCCAGACTCAGGGAAGACAAATGAAATAACTCAGTTCCACAATCCATAAGTATTGATATAACTGCCTGTAAAAACAGTCTGTCCTTTGCACAGACCAGAGTCTGCACAAAAAGACAGGCAGGGACAATTTCTCCTGAATTACTGTTATCAAAGTCAGTAAAATCCTGCCCTGTTCCAATAAATAAAATACAAAAGCAATGGAATCAGAAGTTTCAGCTAACTGGAACACCAAGCAGCTGAACAGCAGGATGACACTGAGTGGATTCTGCTTCATCACTCCCCTCCTCAGCTGGATGGGGGAGAGAAAAATCCAGGGAAAGGCACCTGGGTGGAGGTAAGAACAGGCAGGGATCACTCAGCAGTTACTGTCACAGGCAAACTGAGGGAAACCAGTCTAATCATAGTAAGAAAATGAGAAAATAAAATCTAAGCCTTAAAAGAACTTTCCCACCCTTCTCCCCAGGCTTAATGTTGATTTTTTTCTTCCTCCTGCCCTGAAGTGGTACAGGGGGATGGGGAATGCAGACTGAGATCAGATCATCACAGCCACCAAAACCTGGCCATAAAACCCAATACAGCAGCAAGTTTCCCTGTGAGCTCCCTGGTCATTCATACACTTCAGGACAGGCACACAGTTTGTTCTGTGCCTCGTATGGCATCAGGTGTGATGGGTATTCAGGGCCTTTTGTTTCCACAGTAACCCGTCAAGGACACAGTGCTCAGCAAAGTTAAAATGCAGGTTACTTTGTGGGGTATTAGGGAGTTAGAGGAGCTCCATGTCGCTCCAGCTCTCCCATCACTTCCAAAGGCGTGACTGACTCTGCTGAGCACTGGAACAAGTCTGTTTTTCAATATGCAACTTTTGCTAAGTGTTCTCAGATCCTAAGCACCAGAAAAGCTCTTTTCTCCAGCAGGTCTTTCCCTTAACTCTTCGTTAACCCTACTCAGTGAATCATGCTTCAACCTGCACCACAAAACAAGGCTTTCCCTCACTTTAATAATATGTGAATTATGGTTTACAACAATGCACCTATTTTTAAGCACATTAGCAAATATATTGATGTTCTCATTTCCTATTATCATTACCATTTGTGAAAATAACACTGAAAAAGCTCCAAGAATGTTAAAGGCTACCTCCTGACAAAGACTTTATCAATTAACAGAAGCATTAGGGTGACAAAAAGAAAGATTGCCCTTGTTTGCTTGATGAGAAATTAGGGTACACAGAAATGAAGTCCAAGACTGTGAGGATCAGAAACCAAAAATCAGGTTCCAGACAAAGTCAGAATTATGGGATATTCCGATTGAGAACGGAGGACATAAAACCCCTAAGTGGCCAAATACCTACTTTGAAACATTCAGCTAGAGAGCCAAGGCTTAAAAAGTGCTTTAAATTCTTGGTCCAACTGATTTGTGTAAATTTGCAGCATTTGAGTCAGAATGAGAAAATAAATCTTAATGTCTCAGTCTGATGATTTTTTCTCAATACCAGCTTGCTTTTGCTACCTACAGTCACAATTTTCAGCTCAGTCTACCCTCCAAAAATCCCATCCATATGAGAGAAGAAAGGCAAACACAATCTGGGAGAAGAGCAATGCAAAAGTGCAGCACTGTAAATTTCCTGGGGTAATTGATTTTCTGTCTGTGTTAGCAAGGCAATACACAGTATCATTTATAAAGGCAACATATGCAGGCTATCCAGAAGACAACATCCCCTGACAAAGAAAGCTACTTGAAAGAGCTTTACATACCCAAATTATTTCATGCATATTCATAACTTGATTAAAATATTAATATTGGAAACTTGCAAAAAACACAACACGCGCAGAAACAGCTTTTATTTACTTACACCAGAAATTGAGCTCGGCACACACACACAAAGGATGTCAGCATTAGTCAGTGCTGTCAACTCACACGTGTGCAATATATATATCTGTATATTAGCCTGCAGATAAACATTTATTCCCAAGGGAAGCTGCTAATGAGACTGTGCTGGGGGGAAGATATCCAATTACTCCAAACGACATTTGTATTTTAATCACATCACATGCACTGAAGAGCTCGAGGTTTGATGAAGCAATCCTTGAAAGACTTTGCCTTTTTAATCAATTAGCTCTCTAAACATCAGTGACTTGCTGTTGACAAGTCCTTGGGTTAAATATACAACAACACACACAAATCCTCTCTCCCTGCCAAGAGCCAACAGTGTGGTCTTCTAAAACTTCTGAAACAGGTGCAAAAGGTTTTCCTCATAGAAGACACCTAAACCAGAACTCTAAGAAATAAAGACACCCCTCAGGCTCGCTCTGAGCTACCACTCGGTGAATTCATTTCAGCACAGATGAAGAACTTCATTTTAAGGGCATCACTCCTGTGTAAAACTACCAGACTTGCTCACAAATCCTTTTATAATTGGCTTATCTGAATAAAACCAAGTCAGTCAAAACTATTTGCTTTCTTAAAGCAATCTGTAAGTGACAAATGCCACTGCATACGTGGAGGTGAAAATCTGGTAATTTTTAATATGTTTTAGCATTAATCAGGCCTTTTAAGATGCCCCAAGTCATATAAATAAGTAGAAAAATTAAGAAAAAGCTGCAAGACCCTAATTCAATCATTCTTCAGATTAGCATTGGATTTTTCATGTAAACAGAGTACATCCTCATGGCTGTTATATTAAACAAGAGACCACGTCTACTTTTGAGAGCTTACATAAAAACCTCACTTCAAAAATAAAACTCAGTTCTGTACTCACAAAAATTTCTTAATAAGTCAAAACCTAAAGAAAAATATGAAGTGGGAATTGATCAAAGTCAAGATTCTATTGGAAAATATTTGAAACTTCATAATATAATTGTCAAATTATAGCATGAGAATTTTCTTCACCTTGGAATTAACAAACCACCCATGTTCCATTAGATCAGTTCAGCCCAAGCAAAAGGTGTAAGAATACATATTTTGAAAGCTGAAAATTAATTTGATAATTAAGAAACTGAGAAACTGTGGAGCAGAACTATCCTTACAGTTTGCAACTTGCAGCTTGAGAGCTATTTTGCTGAAGGTACTTAAAGAATACCTATTTAGCTTTGCAGTAAAGTCTTTATTTAGGTATATTTTTTACTGCAACCACTTGGTTTTGGGTTTTGACTCTTTGTTGTTTGAAGTTTGGATTTGTTGACTCTTTTTTTAACTCCTGCTTCTCAATTTCAGGCAGACACAGTCCTTCTAATAAATCTCTTCTAACTAATCCATCCTTCAATACCCCTAAATCCTGAGGGCTAAAATGCCCTTTAGTACAGATCTCTGTAAAGGCAAAGAAGCTTGAGTTGCTAAATTTCAGTACCTAATCCTGTCTTTAATTGCTAAGTGAGCTCTCAGCAATTGCCATGAGCACAACACCTAGAACTAAATCTGTTGTTATCATTATCCTCTCTAAATGGCTGCTGAATTCAACCAAATCAATACTCAACTACCAAAAATGTGCATTGCTTCTAAGGGTGCCCATCTGCAGGATAGAAGAGATCTTATATAACAAGTAAAGGTTTCTGCCTTTGATGGAATGACTGACGTTGATAATTATGGCAACTGGAGGAAAACAAAATTGCCAATCTTAAACATAGAAAACATGGTTGTTCTTGATCTAAAATACATTCAAATTGGCAATACATTCAATTTCAGCAATCATCAACAGAAGTTTTCACACCTCCATTTTTATGAAATGACATTTATTACCAAGTAAGGCTCCAGAGTGAAATATGCACCTTTTTCTTTTGCATTCTACGGTACAAAAATATGCCAGTCTATTGCTCTGAGTGATATGAACTGCTAGGGTGAAGCTCAAAGACATCTGGGAGGCACAGATGGTTCAGAATTCTCAAATAGCTGTGGAGCCATTACCTTCAAGGTCAGGCTTCTGACACTCCAAGGATTGGTAATGACAGAAAGCCATCAAGACCTTTTCAGAAAGAGCTCCTTCTCTTCTGTCCAGTTCCTCATTTCCTGGCACTCAGCACAGAGATGAGCTCAGAGCCAGCCTCAACTCATTTCTGCTAATGGCATTCCTTTCCAAGGGAGGAACCTGTACAGCCTTTTCATTCCTAGAAATCTCTTCTGCAGCAGAGCTCAAGGTTGCTGCTGCCTGGATTCCAGTCCCAGGGCTTCCAAATTCCCCAGTGATTGTGCACTCCTGAAAAGATATTCCACTGAACTCAATGCTCCATAAACATCTTTGCACTGGCTGTCTATAAAACCACAGGAAACACAGTGTTTAAACCTCTGCAGCACAGAAGTTTCAAAATGTGAGTAATTGCCACTTTAGAAAATTGAGAACTACTGAATACTATTGCAATAGCAAAAGGTTACTTCTGTGCTAATATTATCTGAATAGAAAAGCTCTTCTTTAGGTCTACCTAGAGATTGTATTCTTGCAACCATTACCAGCAAATAAAATGCAGTTCTTCATGAAACTAAGCACTGACCTGAATGTGCAACACTGCCTTGCTCAGTAATTTCAGATGTCAATGAATGCTCTGAATGACCTATTGAAATATCAGAATTATTCCCCAGAATCCCACTGAGGCAGGAGCTGAGCTGTGTGAAAATAACAGAAATTCTTCCATAGGCATTTGCCATTGTGATGACTCTACCAAGAGCTTTTCAGTTAGCCACCCCTCCTCAGAGGATTTTGGAACCACAGCATAGAGAGTGGTGAAAATAATGTAATCTTTTAGAGTGGAAATAAAGACAGAAGAGGAGCACAACCAAGAAATGACTAATTATGATGGCTCATAATTTATATATCATAGTAATAAGCTACATGAAGAGATCTCCTACAGGGGTGATGTAGGTGATGAATTACACACAAAAACATAAAGAAGAGAAAGGTTCTGATGTAGCATCAGCTTCTGAGGTCTTTGCTCACCCTGTAACTCCACGTATTGCAGAAAGGAGTTCTGTTGACAGGAACAGGTCTACTTTCAAAGTGAGATGCAACTGAACTGACAGAAATCAAAGGCTACTGACAGGGTTTCGCTGCAAATCAAAAGATTTGCATCAATACTCAAGAGAAATGAGCACCAAGGAAAAAATCAAACAGCAGTTAATTGGACAAGTTATTAATTAACCATTAGAGAGGTTCAGAAAGGACTCCTCAAAGCATTCAGTTTCACCAGGTCTAAGTCAGTATCATAGCTTAGCAGATGTCCTACACTGCCTGCACCTGTGACCAACAGCATCCATCCTCAGGAAAACAAACGAGCAAACAGCAAAATCTGACCCCGGTTCTGTGATACTCCTGGGAGAGCACAAAGACCGAGGACACTCATCTTTAAACATTAAGCAATGGAAATGCAAACTTACATAGAGTAGAACTTTTCATTGTTCAAATGCATGCAGAACACAAACTGCACGAAAGAAAAGGCTGAAATACACAAAGCAAAATAACGCCTAGCTGCTTTCTCCGAAAAAAAGGCTGAGAGGAAGAAGGGTCCTGCAGCGATAGCTGCACATCTTCCAACAACCAGATTTCCGTGACTTTCCTCCCTGCCCAACAGCGTGCGGAGAAGCTGCCCAAGCCCTCTCTCACAGGTTGCACCTCCCTGCTCCGCCCGCGGTCCTTGCTCAGCTCCGGCACCGGCGCTGCGGCTCCGCGGCCCCGGGGCTCCCGCTGCTGCTGCCAGAACCAGCTGTTGAGGCGCAGCCACAGCCCCGCCAGCTGAGACTTCACCCCACCAGCCACAACCGGCCCAGCGGAACCACCAGCACCTCTGAGGATGCATCGTTTCGGCTGGTTCGCTTTTTGCACGCCTCTCCCACAAGCAGCAGCTTCTCCAAGAAAAATTTCACTCAGCTCTTCGGCAAAACCCCGGGGCTGCGAGAGTTCCCTCAAAGACTCACCTCGGGGAAATATTCCACCCCCAAGCATCCCCAGACAGGGGACCGGCGGCAGCTCCGCATGCCCGGGCATCCCGAGGGGGCAGCCCCGGCAGGGTCCCCCGACCGCCGGAGCCCACCGGGCGAGCTCCGCACCTCCGTCCCAC